>APFE030287826.1:263220-292705 GCA_000404065.3 Pinus taeda | reverse complement strand
TATTATAGTATCTATGCAGGTGTTCTTTGATGTGTGTTTGTTTGTGTATGCAGGTTATTAAAAGGGAATTTCTTAGAGCTGTTGAAACAAAGCTACCACAAACAAGCATTGGACCAAGGTAGGGTCTATTACACGTCTTAGTTTTCATTTATGAATTGAAACATGTTTAGAGAAAAGTAGATTTGTTTGTGCTGCTTGTTGCTAGATATCATTCGATACTAGGGAGATCGGTCTTGTCCGCAAGAACGATTTATCCGGCCAACACTATGCTTGGGTTTGGTTTCATTTTTACATAGGCTTGAAATAAAGAGAAACTATGCTTGAGATGAGTTTGCATGCCCCCATCATATTGACTCAATTTGAGGTACATGCCCCCCAAGCTTCATTTCATTCACCTAAGTAGACTACGAGTTACTAACAGGTGGGTGGAATGAAGGTTCACTTACGAGATCAAGTGAAAGACTCGACTAGGATTTTATGAGATCTAATCAAAGACTCGAAATCAAGTGATACTAATTTTACTTATTTCTAGAAATAAAATAATATTAATATTATGAAAATAATAAAAATATTAAATTTATTATTATAATTTGTTACCTTGGTCCTAGGGTCAATTATAGCCGTTTTATAGCCGTTAGAGTCTCTGCTCTATCTATTTAACTTGCTATGCCTGATCTGTCTTCAACTTGTCCTGACGATGAACCACACTTGTTGGTTCGAAATGCGTCGACAAAGGTCTTTCTCATGTGATTTACGCCGAAGATCTTCTTACAACAATGATGGATCACAGAAGCCTCAATGATACAAAAAAATTATTCTCATCTGTTATAGACTTTCTACAGTTTGTGTGAGTCCATCACCACTCATACATACCTCCTTTGCAAGTCTTAAGCCTCAACTCTTCATGTCAAGCCTTGAAAATGGGAGAAAGACCTTAAAAATATCTTAAATCCTGGTTCCGCACTTTCTCCTAGCATTGCCTGCGGTGCTGCACCCAACGGTCATGTCCCCTGTGAACCTGGCCGCTCTGTCTGTTAAGTGATGGGTGTGAACCCCTGTAAAAGTTAAAAAGGCATGAGTTCGCTCTTAAAAACACACCTTGGGTCACTTCTAGACGCTTCTAGAAGGAATATTACGCTGGCAAGTCCGCTCCACCTTGGTTCATCCATTCCATAACTAAGGGAGCTAACTCCATGATATGAGGTGCTTATCCCATTGAAGGAGGAACTTATCCCTTCAATGGTGGACCTACAACTTCCTCCATTTGCACTATAAATTCAGGCATTGGGCTGGTTGTAGGGGGGGTTGAAAGCTGAATATTCTTGAGGGTAAATGCTGCTGGAAATTAGACTTCCTTTTTGAGCTTGTGAGAGGAGAGATCACATACCTTTCATTTCATTTGGGAAGTGAGTAAGGCTTTTCAAAGTAGAGGAGATTCCTGCTGGACCCTGGAAAGATCTTGTGCAACATCAAGGCAAAGGTTGTAAGGTTCTTTTATTCATAAAATTAATACAATCAAGTTTGTTTTTCTCAATGAACTGTCTCTAATGGTTTATTTTATGAGCTCCTTGATCTTCATAATGAACATGTTTTATTATAATATCTATGCAAGTGTTCTTTGATGTGTGTTTGTTTGTGTATGCAAGTTATTGAAAAGGAACTGGTTGAAGCTGTTGGAACAAAGCTGCCACAAACAAGCGTTGGACGGAGGTAGGGTCTATTACACCTTTTAGTTCTCATTTATGAATTGAAACATGTTTAGAGAAAAGTAGATTCGTTTGTGCTCTTTGTTGCTAGATATCATTCGATACTAGGGAGATCAGTCTTGTCCGCAAGAACGATTTATCTGGCCAACAATTCATTAATCACTTTTTGTGTTCTTCTTGCACCCTACTGAGGAGGAAGGGGCCTCCTATTTGGCAGGGATTGTAGTGATTGGGTAGTGTACATTTCAGCTTAGTTCATTGATTTATGGTTTCTCGTTGTTGTTGTACAAATCGTGGATTGCATTCGTTGTTGTTTCTATTTATCTTATGTTGTTACATAGAGTTAATCAACAGAGTAATAGTAACCAATTGGAATAGATGTTAGTTCTTGTGTGGCGCACCTTTAATTCAATAGTTGTGAGTTGTGATTTAATTCCATAGAGTGTTTTTGTATCTACACGCATGGTTTGATTCAACACTTTAGATCAGTGACATCTTTTACAGTTTTTCTACATTTTCTTATTCTTGGCTGGAGTGTATCGACACAGACAATGCGAACTCCATTGAAATAGCAAGACCTACCTTGGGTTGACAATTAATGTTGCAGTCTGAGTCAATTAAACTTGATTAAAACAGCACTACAACATGGTGCATGCATGTAGTTTATGGTTGTGTTTTGTCGTTGGCTTCAAGATTTTCCTAGATTGACAGTGGTTTTATCCTTCCCTTACCATTTCGTGGATAGCCATGGTGTTGTGGTTTTTTCCACTTGCTTTTTTCTAATTGGTGTTAAGGTTCCTTCTAGATGTGGGTTGAGTTACTAGTTCTTGGAGCTGTTGGTTGGGACAAATGCTCTAGGAACCCTGGAACAACTTCGGTTGAGTTACTAGTCATGGAGTCTATGTTGGGACAAACACTCTGAATCCTTTGAAGGTTGTGGGTTCAGTTATTAGTTCCTGGAGCCACAATTGGAACAAATGCTCAGGAGCCCTAGAAAACTTGGGTAGATACTAGTATGGTTGGTGTTAGTGATGTCCGATCGTGAGGTGGAATCATTGTTTGAGGGTTGAGGTAGTCCAGACTTTGGAAACCCTGGTTTTGTTTTTTTGGTTTACTTCATGAGATCCCACATTCATGCTTGGAATATGGCACGTTGGTGATTTGCGGAAAGAAATATTTGGTTCAACCCAATCTATGGTCGGGTGCTACATGGAAGTCCCTAACTTGGTTGACATTTTCATATGTTAATATGAGGCATTTTCTATTGTGATCTATGAGCATATGTATTGATTATGTTGGTGATATTATGGTTGAGTTGTCATGGTTTATATGTTGTTTATTTTCCATTTATATAATGTATATTGTATATGGCTCTTGACATGTTTGATGAATATATGAATAGTTAATGGATGCATGGACTAATAAGTGTTGTTGCAACTATGTGGAGAGGGCATAGAACCTTCTTGTTTATTCTCAGGTGAATCTCATACTATTATGATCATATATGCATTCATGACATGTAGCTTACATGTTTGCCATATGCTTGAAAAAATGACTATCATGGTTAGGCCTGGTTAGGTCAAGTCCTTGATAAAGTTTTGTATGAATGGATTTGTCCTCATGTTATTTATCATTCCAAAAAGTCTCACTAAGTTTTGGGCAGTGGTTTGGAGGCTAGCTTGAAATGGTGACTCAAAATCCTGCACTGCACCCTCTGAACTAGAATTTTTGGGCCATAATTGCACCCTTATAGGTTTATGCATGTGGTTGGAGGCCTATAACCGCATACATGCGGTTGTGGGCCCAGGTCACTAAAACAAAAATCTAGCTCAGGGTTTGGGCACTTGGAGTCATTGTTCTACCTGTGAGTGTCTGGTAAGCCTTGCAGGATGTCAATTTATGGTTTGTAAGTTCCATTTGTTAGCCCCACTTCCTTAACTGGATCTAGGAGGTCGGGTCATGTCATAGTATCTCTCCATCTCATGTTTACCCTGACAGGCCAATGAACTTGGGTAAATGTGAGACGGGTGGTTACTGATTGGTATCAGATATTCCAAGTTCAAAAACTTGGACTAGATGACTAGATGCATGTTGTTACGCATGCATTGTCATGGTTATGATTTCTGTGCATGAGCCTTCACTGTATGCATTTTATTGTTGTTGGTATGTTATGGTGCTGATATGTTAGCCGGGATGAAGCAGGAGATGCAAATCATCAGAGTGAGGTTGCAACATTGGACATCGGGTAAGAGAAGTTCATCATACAGTTTTTTGTTTTGGGTATGCAGGTATGATGGTTAATGGTTTCTATATACATTATTTTTATATACATGTCTGTCATTTTATTGTTGTTATGGTTACATGCATGATAGATGCTAGTTGATTAGTGCAGTCATATGACATGTGTCATATATTATTGAGTAGTAATACCTTGTTTTTATATGCAATGTCGTCATATGCATGATGAGTATGGTCATTGTAGCTAAGATATTGACGTTATATGTATCGTGCTAATTTGGATTGGCCTATGTGTCAATATACTTGTGATATTTTGTCGTACTAATCTGGACTAACTTGTGCAGATGTGATAGCCTCCCTTAAGATACATTGAGGTATGAGTTTGATCATGTTCTCTATTTGGTTTATCTAACATGGTATGTTTATTTGTTATCTGAATGTTTGATTAATTGCATGATATGGGTATGTGTCTATAAGATTTCATGTCTATAAGATTGCACAAAGGAATAATCTTGTTTTAAGATGGTTTTACTAACACATTATGTGATGAGATAGTTGATATGCACTTGAGTGCAAGCAGGTGCTAGTTATAGTATTATGCCTATTGAATGTGAGTTTATTGTGGATTATGACATGGATATTAGTCTTGGTAAAGGCCGATTTCAAATTAATAGTCATGATGTATTGATTTTTGTTTTAATGTGACTAACATGTGTGAACAATTGCAAGGAAACATGCTTGGTATCAACATGACAAGGTAACAGTTGATTTTTTTATATAACTAACAGTTGGGTGATGTGGAGGACATAATAAGACTCAATTGCAGCAAGAAAAAAGATAATAAAAAAAAAGAAATTGACTGAGAATTCCTTTCTCTATGTTTGGAAACTGCAATTCCAGATGAATGAGTGTTTTGCATGAATACATGAAGTCTTCTTAACCTTGATTTTGTTTAATATTATGTGGATATGTGCTATATTCATGAAAATGTATTCAACGGGTGTAACAATTGGTTTCCAATTGTGGTTGGATTCATCAAGGAAATTGGATTCCTTTGAGAGGTGATATATGTACATGTTCAGATGCAAAGCAACGTGCTTGGCATAGTAAGGTAAGGTAACCAGTACATTGCATGTTTATTTATGCATTACCAGTTATGTCTTTATCACAGTATGATGCAGGGGTTTGCATGGAAAAAGATATTGCCATGAAACCTTGAAAGCATTGGGAACCATGCGGTTGAGTCATGGTGTTTGTTGCTAGTTTTTTGCTTTCGGCCTTTTGTGAATTGTTTGATTTGTAGTTTTTTTATGTCTAGTGCGTGGCTATGCCACTTTGTTTATGGTGTTGTATTGTTAAAAGTTTTTCATGGTTTTACCCTTATGTGTTTCTTTCTCTTTCCTCTTATGTTTTGAAGTTTTGGGGAATTGGTTGGGAAAGAGGAAATTTAATCAAGCTTGAGGGGAGCTAAATGAAACTCATAGGTAATGTAAGACCTAGATGAAGCTCGGTGTGTGAGTAAAGGGAAGCTAAAGGTAACAATATGACAATCAGTTAGGTTGGTTGGGTCCATTTAGACAAATGAATGGCAACAGGATAGTCATGAGAAAGGTAATAGGAAAGGTAAGGTAAATGGATATGAGGCATCATATGCCCTGCCCGTGTTGAGAACTATTGTTTTCAATGTTGTGCATTTTGTGCATGGATAAAGGGAGTTCTCTTAACCTTGACCTTATGATATATGGTAATTGTGTTGTGATTATGCTTATGTTGATGTCCATATATGTATATATGTATGTACATATATTGCTGTCTGACAAGGTCGCTAGGGATCATGATTTCTTTATTTTAATGTTTAATGTATATATGTTTCTATGTATGTTGTTTTCTGACAAGGTTGTCAAGGATCATTCTTGTGGAGGAATGATTTCTTATGTAGGTGAATGGCATGAAGAGGTTCCTGGTTTCATGAGGAATCAAGTGGGAAGAGTAACTCTTATAGATCTATGAGGTTAGTATTGTTTGTATATGGTTTGATATTATGTGTTTATACTATGCCTATGTTTATGTTATGGACATGTTATCCTAAGGGATATATCACTGGAATGAAATCAGTGTGATATGTGGCATGTTGCAACAAGCATGGAAAGTGGAAAGGCACTAGAAGCAAGGTTGTCTGCTAGAGACATTATGGTCTTCTCATGTGTTGTACTGGTGTTGTGTACATGTTGTATGTGCGGCATTGTGTACATATAACGTTATGTGCATGTTGCATATGTGGTGTTATGTGCATGTTGTGTGTGTGGTGTTGTGTACATATGGTGTTGTATACATATGGTGATGTGTGCATGTTGTATATGTGGTGTTGTGTACATATGGTGCGGTGTGCATGTTGCACATGTTTTGTTGTGTGCATTTGGTGCTATGTACATGTGGTGTTGTGTGCATGTAGTGCTAGGTACATGTGGTACCTATGATGCTGCGTGCATCTGGTGCTATGTACATGTGGTACATGTGATGTTTCGTGCTTGTGGTGTTGTGCACACATTGTGCAAGTGGTGTTGTGTACATGTGGTGTTACGTACACATCATGTAGGTGGTGTTGTGTATGTGTGGTGCCATGTACATGTCATGCAAGTGGTGTTATGTACATGTGGTGTTGTGTACACGTTGTGGAGGTGGTGTTGTGTACATGTGGTGTTGCGTACACATTGTGTAGGTGGTGTTGTGTACATGTTTGCAAGTGGTGTTGTGTACATGTGGTGTTGTGTACATGTGATGTTGTGTACATGTTTTGCAGGTGGTGTTATGTATATGTGGTGTTGTGTACATGTTTTGTAGGTGGTGTTATGTACAGGTGGCATGGTGTACATGTGGTATCATGTAAATGGCATACACGTTGTGTCATGCACATGTGGTATTGTCTTATGTGTATTGTGTAGTCATTGTATTGTGACAATGTATTCATTGTGTTGTACTCTGTGTATGTATATGTATTATGTTTGACACTGAGTGTAGGTGTAGGTGTTGTGTTGTACACTAGGTGTAGGTGTATGTGTTGTGTTGTACATTGGGTGTAGGTGTATGTGTTGTGTTGTATGTCAGGTGTAGGTGCATGTATTGTGTGGTGTTGTGCATCATGTGTGGGTGTTCGCATGTGATGTACACTATGTGTATGTATACATGGTTGAAGAGAAGACACTTGGTGCTTTCAGTGTGGTAATCGATCCAGTGTGTGTACAAAAAGGACAAAGGACAAAGGTAGAAGTAAAGAATTGTCTGAAAGATAAGTATCAGTATTTCATTTCAGTTTTAATTATGTATTTTATTTTTGATTTATGATGGTTACATGTAATTTATGATTCTTATTTATGATGGTTTCATTTTGAGCTAATTGGATGTGATTTGTTTATACATGGTGATTTGATCGAAGAGCTATTTTGAATTGTTGTGACAGGAAGAAAACAACATTGAAAGTGTACTTTGTTGATGGGCCACCAATGAGGTATGATTTAAATTTATTTCAATTCCTTTTGAAACTAATGGAAATTATGTGATTGTATAGGAAAGCATGGAAAATTCCCAGGTTTGGGTGGTTGAAAATGCCCATTTTGGGTGGTTGGAATTGCTTGCCATAGAATTAGCAGTAATGAAATGAATTGGAACATACAACAATATGTCGATAAAGCACTTCAGGAGTAGTGCCATTGTGGGACACTAATATAAAATAGTGTCCATTGATTTCCATCAATGTACTATGACCAGTATGATGGTTTTAAAGAAGGTATATGCCTTGGTTTTGGACCTTCCAATGCGAGAAAACCTTGCCAAGGGATGGATCGCCTGAAGGACTGTGTAGCAAATAAGGGGATGCTAGTGGAACTTGGAATGTTTTGAACTACACAAAAGGGGCATGACTAGATTTCCTAAGGGACTGTGTAACAGAGAAGGGAGGGATAGGGAATGAATTTTATTTTTTCATTAGTATTTCCATATGGAATCAAAATCACGTTGGGAGTGTGCCATAGAAAAACGATTTGGTAATTGTTCACGGAGGGACAAGCAGCACAAGGATCATAGCACTAGACATTAGATGTAGGTTTGAATTTGATAGTGGTCTTGGGAAGGAGGAGAATCTCGAACTACATTTGAGGGTGGTGGTGTGAGCCTCTAGATTCCCTTGTTGATTGATGCAGGCATTGTATCCTTTCATTTGTTGGTTAAAGAAAATGTGCATATGTATGTGTATATTATTACAAATATTGTATCAAGATGGATATATAAATATCCATGAACAATATGTTTATTTGTTGGTTGAATAAAATGTGCCTAAGTATATGTCGTTTTTATTGTAAATACTGTAATGAACTTTGTTATAAAGCTCTAGTAAGTGGTATGTTGTTTTTATTTCAGCAGTGGTCATTGTAAATACTGCAAAGAGCTATGTTATAAATTTCCATGGGCACCATGTTTTTTCAGAGGTTTGTTGGTCATAGGTGTCATAGAACATCGAGGATAGTGTTCCCCCAAGTGGGAGGGGTTTGTAAATACCCCTGGTTTATTTTCCATGTAAAAAATATAATACCAAGGTAATGGGACACGTATTCAAAGCTGAATGGTGGGAAAAACATCCTAGTGGGGTGTCACTTCAATTTATTTATGGCTATGGAAATTGGAAAAGGAAAAGAGGCATTTATTGGAATTTTACTTATAAAAATAATGGAAAATAGGAGAAAAGGAAGGTGAAAGGTCACATAATTTCATGTGAGGAAAATTGAAGGAGAATGAAGAAAATAGAGGCCTCAATGATAAAAAAAGCTTTTCATGATCAATTCATAAAAAAAATAAAAAAATAAAAATAAATAAACAAATAAATAAATAAATAAATCAATCAATTTTAGCTTGGAGCTCTCTTCTATTCTCTCACTCTCTCATACTCTTGCACACTTAGACTATTCTTGGAGCACTTAGGCATACATTGGATTTGGAGAAAGAAGGAAACGAAAAGCTGGAAAGTGCAAGGGAACATTTGGATCAAAAACTACAACTATATTTATTTACAGGTATCAAGTTGCATGTATGATTTCCTTGATAGTTTTGGCATGCATGGTACATGCATGTGGTTTCTAGTTATGTGTCGTCATTGGCATGGATATTTTCATGGATTGACAGTGATTTTAGTATTGCCTTACCATTTCCTAGATAGCATGGTGTTGTGGGTTTTTCCACTTGTTGTTTTATGATTGGTGCTTAGGTTCCTAATGGTTGTGGGTTGAGTTACTAGTTCCTGGAGACATTGGTTGGAAGAAACGCTCTGGAAGCCCTATAACAACTTGGGTTGAGTTACTAGTCCTAGAGCCTATGTTGGGACAAACACTCTAGAGCCCATGGTGGGTTGTGTTACTAGTCCCTGGAGCCAGGTTGGATAGATTCTCTGGAGCCCTAGAAGGTTGTGGGTTGAGTTATTAGTTCTTGGAGCCATGGTTGGAACAAACGATCTAGAGCCTTAGAAAACTTGGGTACATACCAATTTGGTTGGTGTTAGTGATGTCCGACCATGAGGTGGAATCATTGGTTGAGGGTTGAGGTGGTATGATCTCTGAAAGCCCTGGTTTGGTTTTGTTGGTTTATTCCATGAGATCCTGCATTCATGCTTATAATATAGCACTAGGCTGATTGGCTAAAAGAAAGATTTGGTTTAGCCTAATCTATGGTTGGGTGGTATGTGGAAGTCCTTGACTTTGTTGGCATTTTCATATGCTAATATGAGGTATTTTCTATTGTGATCTATGATCATATTTATTGATTATGTTGGTGATATTATGGTTGATTTTCCATGGTTTATATGTTTGTTATTTTTTTGTTATATGTTAGTTATATGATGTATATTACATATGGCTCTTGACATGTTTGATGACTATATTAATGGTTTATGAATGCGTGGAATAATAACTGTTTTTACAACTATCTAGGGAGGGTATAGGACCTTCTTAGTGATTCTTAGGTGAATCTTAGACTATTATGATCAAATATGCATGCATGACCTATAGCTTACATGTTTTCCATATGTTTGATGAAATGATTGTTATGGTTAGGCTTGGTTAGGTCAAGTCCTTGATCAATTTTTGGATGAATGGCTTTGTCCTAATGTTATTTATCATTCTATAAATTCTCACTGAGTTCTGGGAAATGGTCTGGAGGTTAGCCTAAGATGGTGGCTCAGAATTCAAGATCACACCCTCTAAATTGGATGTTTTGGGCCATAACTGCACCCTTGTAGGCTTAAGCATGCAGTTGGAGGCCTATAACTGCATGGAGGCCTTGTCTTGCATGCGGTTGTCAGCCTAGGTCACTAAAACAAAAATACAGCTCATGGTTTGGGCACTTGGAGTAGTTGTTCTTCCTTTGAGTGTCCTCTAAGCCTTGTAGGATGTTGGTAGTTTCCATTTGTCAGCCCCACTTCCTTAATTCGTTCTAAGAGGTCGGGTCAGGTCATTATAGCTCTGTGTATGATGTTTACTCTGGTAGGCCAGTGAAAATGGGTAAATGTGGGAGGGGTGGTTACAACATGCTTATCCACTCTATTTTCGCATGCTTGTATATATTCCACACTTTTTTGCTTCCATTTGTTTTTCTTCTTTGTGTCTTCAAACATTCATTCTGTAGCCTTTGCCTCTAATTGTCTACACAGTTTATTTATGTTCCTATGCATTTACATATCATATCCACTTGCAGTTCATCTCTTTGAACAACACAGGTGTATCACAATGGATCCAACCTTAACTAAAAATGCAATTTCATTGTTGATGGTTGGTTTTATCAAGCTAAAACCGATCCTCTAAGTCATTTCCATTGAGAAAATTTTCCCTGTGATGCTTGCAACCACCCAATACCATCTCTCTCTCTCTAGTAGAACTCACAAGCAATAATCTTATTTCCTTCTACTCACAATTCCCTCACAACATCTCGGGATCTTCAACTAGGATCCATTGTGCTCCTCAAATATAGTTCTTGCATGACCTTCCATCAATCTCTATATGCTATGACTTTCCCTCCTGACTTCCTTAACTTCCTCTCCTTTTAAGTCTTTTTTTTGCATCTAACATATTTATTTATTCTTGTATTATTTTCCTCTTCTCTCACAACTCTTCTATCTTGCAAGAAACTTCAAATACTTGAACTTGAGATTCTCCACTATGAAGCACCTTTGGTAGGCGAGCCAACCCCTCTTGTTATTTCCACCAAACAAGGGTTACATGCTAGCTTATCCTCAAAAAATGCCTCTACCTTGCTAGAAACTCCCCCAACAAAGGGTCAAGCTGTAGCTTGCACTCTCGATAGTGTTGTTCATCCAACAAATCTTCCTTTCAAGGCACTCAACCCATCATGTAAACATTGGTCCATATAGGGCAAGGACCTGATAAAATCACCCCTCTGTGGATACAACAACACATGTGGCACTAGGAAACACTTGGATTTGACCTTGTGGATCATGACAATGATGAGATCCACTGATCTGCCTTCAATGAATTAGCAAAATGTTTCAATACTCTAGTGCAGATTGGTTGAATCTACAAGATAACAAATGGAACTATGAAGTCTCTCAATCCTAGCTACAATAATCTGAATAGCCCATTCAAAATCCTCCTTCTCCCCACATTAACCATGTCTTAGTGCATACATCATGATTAGTTGATTCCTTCCCATTACTTTCATTTCACGTTAATAAGTTCACTCAACATTGTAACTTACAAATTAATTTTTGACCTTATTGGTCTTGTTAGTTTGACTTCTCCTACATCCATCATACGCTGGCATGATGGCTCAAAACATTCCAAGAAAACTCTTGCCTTCTGTCACATGTTAGGTTGTAGCATCGATGTCACCTTATGCAGTGTGCAATTCCATGCTAAAGGGGATGAATTTTTTACCGTTGCACTTCAAGAAGCACTCCAACCCTTGGAATCAAAGGGGGCTTGTGTCGTGGAGTTCAATAGAAGGACTATTGTAACTATCCCCACCACCTACCTTCTTATAAACCCAGATATTGCTTAAAAATTTCATCTCCAACAATGGTTTAAGGAAACATGTTTCAATTCATCCTCACATTCACTAAGTCAAAAATACACATGCACATCTAACAAGCCCCTTAAAACAAAAACAATCTTTGAACTTGGTGCAATACCCCACTCAATGAAAGCTTCATGGGTTGTCATTCGTGCTACTACTACAATAATTAACATGGAATATATTTACTTCCTTCCATGACCCCTTAGCATTGATGAGATGCAATGCATGAAAAAGGTTTTCCAACAATCTAATAACATGTGGCATTGCACAAAATGCATTTGTGCCTCCCTTCAATGTGACTACCACTATGTACTATGTCTTGAATTAAATTTCCACATTGACCATCTGGAAAATGTCGTTCCTTTTGATGATGCTACAACTGAAATCTTAGGCGTAACAAAAAAGGACCTTTTCCTCCTTTCAAGCAAGTCAAACCCCATAAGATACATCTCCACCAAGATCAAATGTATTCATTTACTTTTCACCCTTCTTATTAAAACATACACTCTAAACAATGTTGAACACCTCCACCGAACCCTTATGCACTTTGAGGAACTCCCTTATGGTTCTACATCCAACTTTGTCCTACAAGAAATAAAAGGAAAGTTTTGCCCTTCCAAGAGATTTTCTCGTCATCTTTAGACTTTTTTTTTCCCCTCTCCTTTGTTAAATCACATGCTTTCATTTTGCACAACCTTCCCTATAGCAAATTTGAACTCTGCTTTTTCCCCTCTCATTCATCGAAGCCCATGCTTCCATTTTACAAATTGTTCCCCTACAACACTAATTCGTTTCCCTGTGTTCTACTTCTTTGTTCCCCTCCACTAGCATATGTAGTCAATGGCTTTGTAGAACTTTGGTTACCTTGTTAGAGTCTTTTTGCTACACCCCTATCTCTATTATTTTTTATACAACTTAGGCTGTTGCAATAATTTCTACTTTTGTATAGTTTTCTCATAAATACATAGCATTAGCTCACTTGCATTTCTCAAGCCTTTACATTTTTTAATGTTCTTTGCAACATATTAGCATATTTCGAGTACGTATATGGATATGGATATTCTCTAATATGGAGAACATACATGGAAACTACTTCTAATAATGGTAAAGTATAGAGTTAGATTTTTTTAGATAAAAAGAATTTGCATAATGATATGGCTTCTAATAATGATAATAGTCATTTGAACATCCCACCATTCAATATTCGAAATCAAGACACCAAAAAAACCCCTCATTTTGAAGAAGTTGTACTGGACATATACTCAAACACATACTAGTATCGCACCTACATTGGATATTCGATGACTTATGTATTACTTGAACCTTACATACATGAAATAATAGCACACATGTTTAATGCTATAGTGCTTTACAATAGTGTTTCATTCAATTTTCCATCATAAGAAAAATAATGAACCCTCCAACTCATCATTCACTTACTTTCCACTTTCATGCAATCCTTGCACCATTGTTTCATAACTTCCTTTTCATTCAAAGAAAAAAAAAACACAAACTTTTCTCTCAACTTATCAAATTATTACTTTTTATATATCCTCACTTTCTTCATCGTATATATTGCATATTTGTTTGCAAAGATACATTTTTGTTATTTCATTTACATTAGTTTGTTGTTGTTCATGTTATATATATTTCAAATTGCAAAAAATATAAGTGCATTTTATTTCATCACACCAACAAATTATTTTCTATATACACTAATTTCCCCTTGACATGCATGGTTTACAATTAGGGGACGTTTGAGGTCTAAAACAGGCCTCCTAAGGAAATTATAAAATAATAGTGGAAATAATAAAATAATATTTGATTACATCATCAAATTTTAGAGGGAAAAAGGAAAAAACTATTTTTTCAACTTATCTACCTATGGGTTTACTCAAATTTCGAGCAAAAACACTCGTTGGATGCAGAATTTGATTCCTCATCCAAGGATTACCATGTTGCATACTTTTGATGGACCCTGCTATACAAAAAATGAGAAACACATGAAAAAACGTGATTGCAATCATGTTTTTCATGTATTTCTCATTTTTTGTGTAGTAGGGTCCATTGAAAGTATGCAACATGGGTACCCCTTGGATGAGGAATTAAATTTTGAATCCAATGAGTACTCCTGCTCAAAATTCGAGTAAAAGCTTAGGGAGATAAGTTAATAGTTGAAAAAGTAGTTTTATTATTTCATTATTTTTTAAACTTTTTATTTTTTACTCCAAAAATGGTGAATCATCCCCCATGGTTGACATCATCATCTTGAATCCTATTGGCTCTCATAAATTTTATTTTGGTTGTACATTTTTCCTAGGAGACCCATTTTAGACCTCAAAATTCCCCTAATAGTTGTCTTTGTTCCAAATTCACTTATACCTCCACTTTTGACAATAATTTTCCTTTCTTTATTAGCTATCCAATCCACTTCAGAGATGTATGTAAAGAAGGCACGTCAACAAAGGAATTACTCACTTAATAAGGATAAATTAAACACACATATCCCCCTTCTCTATAACAGTTGAAAATACAACCTTCCTTATCAAACCAACCCCAATCAAACTACCCCACCTGCCAAAATTTGTCCATGTCCCCTTCCATCCACCCATCCCCTATTGTTCTCCCCTCGATTCCCACCTGCCATTAAAACTCCTCTCGACCCTACACTTTCTTCACCTCCCACCTCCCCTATCCATCCATTAGCTAATGTTGTTTCCACTTCAAATTCCCATAATTTCCATAATAACCCTCTCTACCATGCACACTATCATATTCCTGAAAGGATTGATGCACTTACCCCCCTGCAATTTTTCTCCATTTGTAACAAATATTACCCATCAATGAAAACAAAAATCCAGTATGGTGTGATCACCTGTTGTCATTGTTCCTTGGAATGATCTACCCATCGCTTATCCTTATTGAACAACATGGATCTAGGAAACAAAACCACACATCCTCTCTTCCCTAACTTAATTTGAGGAGATGATAATTTCATGCATCAACCAAATTCTTCAAGTGGCTCATTCATGTGGATGTCAGTACAAGTACTCTTGGCATAACATTAGCTTCCCTCAAGATATAAGTAATATTGTCACCTCTCTTCCCTGCATGATCTCAGATGTAGATACCTTTTTTGTTCACAAATGAAATCATTGACAACACAACCTATGAATTCTTTGTCAGCAAATCACAAGTTCTAGTAATTTTGTAGTAAAAACTAGCAAATGATTGATACTACAAGGATATCCATCTTAACACATCCACACTATTTTATTTTCCTATGTCTCCCTACAAACATCTCCCCCCTTCTACGCCATGTCTCCACTGCTTCCCTTGAACCCCAACAATGACTTATTGATCTTTCTGGCCCTAAATTTTTGCACACCTGCCCTTCTGACCTTCAACCATCCTCCTTGTATCAACACTACCAAATACCCAAACCAAGGTTTATGAAATATTTTCCTACATGGAATCTTTGAATTCCACACCCATCCATTCACTTGAATGGACCATTTTTGGCCTCTAACTAGTCAATGAATACAACAATGAGGGCCTCTTCTTCATGGCCTTCCCCACCCTCTTCCCCATAGGTTCTTCCACCATAAACCAACCAAGAATTGGAAAATTTGAAATGAAATACTATGATTTACACTTGATGCACTACCTAATAGTAGATTTGGACAAAATCCCATATTTCACTATTACCTATACAACTTTATCATGTGACATAAAAACCACACAACAACTTATGTCTTATTAAAAGATACCTTGCAGATAACTTGCCGACAATTGTTGCAAACCTTTTCCACCACCTTCAACAACTACCTACCTTGACAATTCTAGACCAAGCTATGTGCTTTGACTCATCCCTTTAATGAAGTCACTCTTTCTGGACCAAGGGTAGAGGGGAGCTCAATGACGCATGGTCATTCAAAAAGGAAACCATACCTTCTTCTTCACACTAAGTGAAATCGATAACAAATGTCATGACTTTCACATCATCACGCCTTATGGTCCTCCATCCAATATACGTGATCAACCGCTTGGAGAATCCAAAACATTTTTACAGACCCACATCATGCATCTCAATACGTCCATTGCAAGTTCAAAATATTCCTAAAGGAGGTCCTACTAAAAGAATTCCATTTAAAGGACTATTAGTGTAGGTATTAATATATCATTAATTGTCTTTCATCCTTTATGTAAAATGCTTGAATGGATAAATCTTACTTGATCTCTTCTATTTTGCCCATGTATTAATGGTAACATAGAGGGTCTACACATATACATGGTTCCCTATGGTTGGAAAATACACCTGATATGGACAATCTCGACTGGATGAATGAATCCAACATTGTTGCTACAAAACCTTTCTTTGATACATATGTTATTGCTTGGAACCCTTGATCCCTCCATCAAAGAAAGAAAGATTACATCGATCAACACTTCTTGATCCCTAAATGCTTGCAATAAATGATATCCTTGCTTCTAATGAACTCTAAGACTATGAGGAGATTTTCAACTTTGTCCAATGCCACAAAAATTGTCATTTCGTTAAATGCTTTCACAAAAAAAAAATATTGAATCTTTTCAATATGGATTCCCCTAGTAGTTACGTGAATCCTCTTCCCTTCACATTGATGCTTATGGCTAGAAAACTTATATTCCTTCCAGAAATGATGTCAAGATTAACAACCACAACCTTCACATGCTTACTATTTGGAGGGCCAACATTGACTTCCAACCTATCCTCTTTTGTCATACTATTTTGAACTGACTCATATGCAATAAAATCAAAGACAAAGTTTTAAAGTTACCATCAAATTCTCTTGCACCTTGCACATAGTAATCCTCTTGATGCCCCTACTATCATTGTTGTCCATAAGATCCTAAACTAATAGGGACATTGGTGCATAGGAGCTATGCCACATGCTCCAAAAGCTCCCCCTAACACAACTTAGTCATTATTTTGTCTCCTCAAATGTAAAGAAAATTATTTTCAAACATGTTTCATATAAATTGGATGCCTATCTTCCAACAATACCCTTCGTTACTTCCAACATGCAAATACCTCCTTCACTCTACTCATTGTATCTTAATGAGGTTGCACACTCCTAGTCATTTTCCTCTTGCTGGAAAAAAACACCATGGAAGCATATCTTCCTAGACATGGTCATACGTATATTTCCTGAGTATGGTTCCATCCCATCTCATGATGCAACCTACTATGTATAATTTTTTGGAGTGAGCTACTATTGTACTTCCATTTTTGCAAGGAACTTAATAACATTGGTAGAACTAATGGGGAGATTGTTGCACTGTGGAAACAAATAAAGAATGCATATCATGCATGGCATGTCCATTGTTGTTATCGGGAAAACTAGTGTCCATTCAGAGCTGCTAGTCCCACTAAGATAGGTAGCTATCTTAGAAACAAACAAACCAAAGTTACTTGTGTTTCCTTTTATGAGAGATAGATGAGGGAGAAGCAGAGAGTACCAACCTTAGTCTTTCGCTTGGCTCCTTGCTTGTTTCCTCTCTCCTTTGATAGATATTTTGCCACTCCTTTCTCACTTGTCCCACTTCAAAGAACACTTGTAGAGTCAAAGCAACATAATACGATTAAAGCATAGATATCTATAACCATAAACAATGTAGGATAAGATATACATTAACCATGCAAATGCATACATAAATACTAGATCCAGAGATATACAAGTATATGGAGGAAAACTCAAATAGCTTTATTGATAGAAGTAGTATAAGAGAGGATTACAACCATGTTGTCTGATCCAGCGCCATCCTCCCAGCATGAAAGCCCTCTTCACCTCATGAAAAGCTAGATCACCCAACAATACAATGGTTCATAGAGAAACCAACAACACTTCCTTACAAAATACAAAATTCCATCCTTTGGATCTCTAGGATGAGGGATTCATATATAGATATTTGCAAGTGGGTGAGTCAGCTTCTGGGAATTTGATTAGCATCATTTCACTGATAGTTCTTGGTTCCACTTGGAAATTTCATGATCTCTTACTCGTCCCTGGGCGAATTCAGAGAGGAAAATTGTCATATGAGCAGTTTCTAGAAGATTCTTTGGGTTTCCACCTAGCAAATTGCCTCTGCCATTTGTCTACTCTTTCTCATCGCACCCTACAGAAGGGATTTTCAGTTTGCATCACATCCTTTGTGTGTTGCAGGTGAGATGCATCACACCCTCAGTGTGGAGCAGTCTATATGGTCCAGTTTTGACCAGTTCTGAGTAGTTTTTTAGGGAGAACTTCTGGGAAATTATGTAATCAGTTGACCTTGTTCCTTTAGGGTATGAAACAACACTTTTAGGTGCTTAGAAGCCCTTAGTTTATGGACATATGTGACTGGGGTTGTAGTGCCTAAATATTTCTATAACAGTTGCCCTCTAAAGCATGAGGTCGTAGATCTTCGAATGTCGGGTGAAATGCTTTATCATGAGGATCGGAGATTTTTCGAACTGGAAGGTGACCTGCAATAAGATACAATACCATACATTATCTTCATAACATTTCCATGATCTAGCTAAGGTGGGCATTCCCATGCTCATCTTTATAAGTTCATTTTCATGTACATAGGACAGACAATCGTCTGTGTGGCAGACTGATGATTCTGGTAGAGCCATCATCCTTTAGCTTGGATGATTATCTGTGTAGCTATAGAGTACATTTGATGTCTTTATTTTCCTAAATATACCATAGCCTGAATGGATGAAACTAGATCTAGGGTCTTCAAACTCGTTCAATCTTCACCTGAAGTACAAGTCGATCCATGTGAAAAGATATTTTGGTGTTGAACATGGAAAGACGTCGCCTGATTACCAGCCAATGATGTAAGCAGTTAACAGGCACGAGAGGAATCACCGATAATGATAACGACCCTCAAGGTACTGCAGTACAATTCACGTGGTGTGAATATAGGACTTGACGTCGAACACCATGCAAAATATTTCGGTCGAAGGCCATTGATGTAAAACTATCGCTGGAAGTGAGAAACTTTCCATTGAGGCATGCAAGCTTCAAAGTACTGAAAGGGTTGTTCCTAGGTCAAATTCTTGGATAATGAGCTGATGTCGACAAGAAGTGACCCATCGTAGGAGGGCCTTAATGAATCCCACATCTACGACACGAAACGAAGCAAATGATTTTGTGGAGGTGAAAATAATCTGATGATACAAGGTTCAGGGTAGCAATCATGAAAGAATGAAGAGTGAAGATATTGTAGCGAATGAGGCATTAGCTGGGTTGGTTAATTCTTTGAGTGACTTCTCTTGAACATATCAGTGACAGTGAAATGTATTGGTAGTGTTAACCCCAAAAATGAATGGTACAAAGGACCAATGGTGATATGACCGGTGAATGGAATAACCCAACCTAACTCAATCATGGTGATGGAGTGAAAGTGTCATGTTCAAGAGAAACCTGCTACCAATGAAGTTATTCAATTTTTCTTCCCTGTTTCCCCAGTCATTGCTAACTAGTACCTCTTTATCTTTGTCAAGCTTGAGGAGGATAACATATGCTTGTTCTATAATTTTCCCTTCGGGAAAACCTGTCGCTATGTTTTAGCAAGCCTAGCGACAGTGAAACTCGCTCTTGTCTACATGGACAAGTTTGTCGCTATTGTTTTAACGAGTTTAATGACAAATATAACTTGGTGCTTTTCAATTTTAGAGAATTTGAAAAGAGATGGAAAGGAAACTCTAGTAGTCCTTTTTTGTAGTATTATCCCTTAATTCCAAAAAGGTATAAAATAATACGAAAGGGATGACTTTTCCAATCACTTTAGCGAGCTAAAAAAGACAAGTGCTCAATCTCTTTGTGTAATGATCCCTCAGGTCCAAAAAGATTAAAATATAGAGGAGGGATGGCACTTCCAATCACTTTAACGAGCTGGAGAAGCCAATTTATCGGTAATCTTTTTATATTTTACGAGTCTAAAAAGAGCTTAAAAGAGACTCGTTTTTGAGGAACGAGTGATGTTTTCAAGTAACAACTGGTTCCAAGTAAGGTTTGGAACTTTTCAATCATGGCAGTGTAAAGAAGGTGGCTAACAAAATCACTCGTCGCAACTGTTCCTCAAAAGGGTAAACAATCAAGTGGAGGCGTATGATCGGCTAAAAAGTGAAGGTGATGGTAAGAACACAACCAAGGCTTAAAAGTTGATAGCAATGCAATCACAAAGGTTATTTAACAAAAGGTGGGTTCATCTTTTAATGAGCTTAAACTTTGGAGAAACATTAGCTCATTGCTGGGTTTATTTTTTAACGAGCTTGAACTTCGCGTAAACCTACTCATGATAATAGTCAGAGATGTTCAATTTCACCATTAACACTATGTTCTTTTGACGATCGTAGTACCTGTTCAATTGCTCCATCAAACTGATTAGAAATGTAAATACATGCTTGAAAAATGAGTTTAAGAAACCAATACTTTACTTGAATTACGTGAACAGTAACATAAACGTAGTTTTTACCTCTCATTTTTACCATTTCATTCAAATTTGGTATTGTTGGAGCTCTTGAGGTGTTTTCCCCCTCGATTTTCATCAGCTAATTCTGGGAGATTTTGTGGACTATTTTCGGTGCCGTCTAGACTAGGTAGGAGCTAACCCTGAGCTCTTCAATTGCAATCTTTCCTTTTCTGATTTTGAGCATGTTTTCCTATTTTTTTGGGCCTCTAGGGTTTGAACAGTTCGTTTTTTCCCCATCGAACCTAGTACACATTGAAAGGTGCGATGCATACTAAGCTGGCCATTGGCCAGTCAATATGCATCTCACCCAGTACATAGCTAGGGTGTGATGGGCACAAGGAGGAAATTTTAAGCATTGATTTTTCATGGAAATTTTGCCTATTTTTGACCAAATGAGGATCCTAATTCTTCTCTTGTTTGTTTTTCAAAGATTCATCAGAGAAAGATGGTCATTACATGGTGTGAACGTGAGAGCATGAAGAAGAGGATATGATTTCTTTACATGATCTGGGTACAGTGACTGCATTGTGGAACTGTGGCTTGCTCAAATTCTTCCGCATATCCACCATGAGGCAACAAATCAATTTGTTGCAATATCTTCTTGATGCATGGGATCCTACCAACCAAGTGTTCCATATTAGAGGTAAATTCATCCCTTTGACTATTGAGGATATCTACTTGTTAACCGATTTATCGAGGTGTGGTGCCCCTCTCTCACTATCAGGATCCGCCAGTGGTGGTGAATCCATGAGGGATTATATTCACCGATTCAGTAGAGATGGATCTCAGCTGAGCAGGGATGGCAAGATCAGTATTCGAGATGTCACTGACCGGTCCTTGAGGATTATCTTATTCACCTTTGCTAAATTGGCTGGTAGCGCGGCTCTTCACTTGGCCAACAAGTACTATATGCAGTATGCCTTGGAATGCCTTGAACCAAAGGTATTCAACTAGCGTGATTCAGTACTTCCAGTGATAAAAGAACAACTTACCAAGGTGAAGAATGGAAGATCCAAGAACTTTGGTTATGGTTCTATTCTGACCGCTTTTGCCTTGGAGAAAATCCCACTAATGCAGCCATAATACATTTCACTCCGAATTCCAATGCCGACAAAACCATGGATGCAGAGATGGGTTGATCTTATGGCCAGACATGCTGGTCAATCATAGATTTCATTCTCTGATGCCTTCTTTGAGTGGTTCAATCGTCAGTAGATGGTATTTTTCGAGTACCTATATGCTAGGATGGATTTCCAGGGTGACCCAGATTTGGTGCTACCAGCGGGCGAGCAGTCGGGTGTTATAGGTAAAAGATCTAACCATATCTCTGTTTATTACTTTTATAATGTTCTTGTGTTTTTTTTTAATGTTATCAAGACTAATAAAACCCATATATTCATGCAGATATTGGACCAGTGCGACCAGCAGTGCGCCCGAGGGTAGCAGCTGTTGTTCCAGCAGGAGAGGCTGTAGGGAGGGTTTTCCTTCATCATCTGGATGTAGCCAAGACCCTTGCAGTATTGCAGGATCAGATCAACTACTAGCATGCTGAGCCGATGAACTATGCTCTTACGTATGATCACACAGATGGTGACTTGTTATCACCAGCACCATTAGTCTAGGGTGCTTTCCTGCATTTTTGAGTTTTTGGGTCATATGACTAATTTTGTCATGGACACAGAACATTTTTAAAAAACTATAAATATTTATATATATTTTTTATTTTCGAAGCTTTATTTTGGTTAAGTTATATGATCCTGATGCAAATGTTGATTGAAATGCTTTCTTTTACAATTCCTGCAAATGTCTATCTAACACATAATTTGCTAATGAATCAATTAATGTGTTTAATTTTCTAGAAATGTGTTGATATTGAATAGAATCAAACTGCCTTTCCAAAATCCTGACCCTTAGGAACATACGATAGATGGCTGGATTCCAAATGAAATAGATGTTGGTAAGTTGTAGTATGATGAATTGTGAGTTTAGCTTGATAACAAGTCGGCGTCTGCCATGTGCGATGGAATCAGAGAGAAGCTCTATCAATGTGTTATATTTAGGGATGTTGTTTGTTGATCGACCAATACATACCCCTCTGAAACTCACCAACTCACCGCTTGGATAAAAAATGGACCAGGCTGCAGAAGATAGGTTTTGCATACTGCGACTAGCTCTGTCGGTGCATCCAACAAATGATTCCAATAGGTTCGACATCTGCAACAAATGAAAAAGTGGATTACCTAACCAAAATGACCACTCTTGATGAAAACAAAAGTGTAGCAAAAGCATATAAAGATATTACTACACTTAGTCAAGCATAGTAACGCTTAAGGCACAACCCGTTTCGGGGTTGCGACAGTGGAATCCCATCATAATCTACTAGCTCATAGGCTCCTTTTGCTAAGACTTGCTTAACAATGTAGGGACCCATCCACAATGATTGGAACTTACCTGCTCCCATTTTATCAGATTCCTAATTGTAAAGTAAGACCAGGTCACCTTCTGAGAAGACACTGGGCTTGACATTCTTGTCAAACTGTGCCTTGACTCATTTATCATGAGCTTCGTTAGCCAAGGCGGTGTCACAACAGGTTTCATCCAATTGGATTAGTTCCAAGAAACGAGCCTCTTCCTCTGAAGTTCTGGGGAGAAGGTCGACTGCGAGCTTGAGAGATGAAATCTCACACTAAATCTGTAAGACCGCTTCTAGACCATACACCAGCTAAAAAGGTGTAAATCCAGTTGCATTTCTCACCGATGTCCTATATGCCCACAAGGCTGAGTACAGGACTAGGTGCCAACTCCCTTTGTGGACTCCAATCATCCTTTGCAGCATGCGCTTCAGGACTTTGTTGATGACCTCAACTTGTCCATTAGCTTGCCTTTAATACGGAGTAGAACTATTGTGGGACAGTCCTAATTTGGCACCCAATTCAACCATCATGTGATTGCGGAAATGTGATCCATGATCTGTGACTATAGCTTGTGGAACACCAGATCTAGAGACTACATGATTGAAAAAGAAAAGAGCAGCCATTTCACCACTGTTGTTTAATGTAGGCATCGCCTCGGCCCATTTTGTAAAATAGTCAACTGCGACTATGATATACCCATGCCCCTCGGCTGAGGTGGGCTTGCATGTCATGAAATCTATGCCCCATTTGGCGAATGGCCCAATAGCAACTACTGGATGCAGAGGTGTGGGTGGTATTCTGGTTTTGCAGTCAAAGATTTGACAAGCATGGCAACTTCTGACTGTGGTTATGCAATCTTTGAACATTGTTGGCCAGAAGTAACCTGCTCATAAAATATTTTGTGTCATAGCGTAACCAGATTGATGCCCCCCACACGCGCCTGAATGACAATCATTCAGGACTTTTTCAGCCTCCTCATGGGTGAGGCACCTTCACAAAACTGTATCAGTACCACGATGATAAAGTGTATCACTGACGATCATGTAGTCTTTTTCTTGGTATTGAGTACGTCATTGTTCTGAGTGAGAGGTATTAGGCCTGTATGTTTGGGTTTGGAGATAGATGATTATATCTCCATACCACAGATCGCTCAACGATATTAAAACAAAGATTCATCCACGATTGATGCTTTGGATGTTGAATCATTGGACGACGATGGGAAGTTGCATAGTAACTCCGTGAAAACTAGAGATTTCTTTGATTTGGATTTTATGAATTCCATATCAAACTCTTGCAAAATAGCTATCCATTTCGAATATTTTCCCCCATGTACTTGACGTGACAGAATGTAAGTCATAGGGTTGCAATCTGACAAAATGATAGTTTTGCGAAAGAGGATATAGTGTCGAAATCTCTGTACTGCTTGAACAGCTATAAGAGCCAGCTTTTCAACATAGGAGTACTTGATTTTTGTATCATTTAAGTTTTGGCTTAAATAATAGATAGGATGTTCAATTCCATTGTCTTCTTGAACTAAAACCATTGCGATGGTTGTATCTGTTGCAGCTAGATACAGGTTAAAGTGTTTTTAATAGTTAGGAGTGTACATTAATGATGCTTTTATTAGAAATTCCTTTAGAGCATCAAAGGAAGCTTGCCCAACCTGATCCCAGCTGAAGGGTACTTCTTTTTTCAAAAGACGCGCATAACCTTTAGCAAGTTCAACATAATTTGTAATGAACCTCCTTAGAAAGTTTGCTTTCCCTTGGAGTTTCTGGATCTGAAGCAAATTTGAAAGTGGAGGCATATCGATGATTTCTTGAACCTTACATGGGTTGAGTCGAATCTCGTCCTTAGAAACCACGAAGCCAAGTAAACGACCAGAACCGACACAAAACACAACTTGTGCGGATTGAGTCGCATATTGCAGTGTCGGTAACGTAGAAATATAGCTCTCAAATGCTGCAGATGATCAGTCCGCTTTCACAAATGAGCTAGTAGATCGTCGAGATATGGTTGAACGATGTTCTTGATTTCATGGAAGGCATAATTCATAGCCCTCTGAAAAGTTGCCCCTGTGTTCTTTAAACTGAAAGGTAGTTTGCAGTACGTGAGTGTGCCCCACAGACATATAAATACAGTCTTCGACTGGTCCTGTGGGCAGATATTTATTTGATTATACCTGGAAAATCCATCCATAAATGAAAAGATTTTGCATCTAGCGCAATCATCAATTATCTGGTCAATGAAGGGTGTAGGGTAGATTTCCTTTGGACAAGCTTGATTTACATCCATGTAATCAACGCACACTCTAATCGTTCCTTGCTTTTTCAGCACAGGAACAATATTCGATACCCAATCAGTTAGAGGAACCGGGTAAATGAAACCAACATGTAAAATTTTTTCAACTTTTGCCTTGATGGCAGCGGCTTTCTTTAGGTTCACCTGCCGAAGCTGTTGTCGTACTGATTTGACATCTGGATACATCTTGATTTCGTGTTCAACTATGCTTGAGTCAATGCCTGGAATTTCTTCATATGACCATGCAAAGACATCTCTGAATTCGTGAAAGAGAGCGCAATATATTTCCAGTTCTGAAGAAGAACAAGATTTTCTGACATGAATATTCTTTACAACATTAGGTTTGGTTGAGATGTTTATGGCGATAGTTTCTTCAATATTGGACAAATTTCACTCAGAATCCACCATATTTATAGTATTTGATAGAAAATAAAAAACTAAAGGATGATTAAGGTCGCTGGAACAATCTTCGTGGTAATCTGGAAGATGGGAATGATGGTGGCAATCTTCCCATTGTGTCTCTTCTATCATCATTGACTGAATGATTCATTCGTCTGTAGAATATACATGCGACCAAGGATATGAAGAGGTGCCATATTCCTTAGGCCTATCTATCCAAACACTCGATGAGCGTTGATTTGGGTTTGCTGCCCAGGCCAAGAAAATTGATTGCTACAATATTTCTATTGGGCTTGGAGGCAATACCTAGTGATGATCCATGCTAACAACATTTTTAGAAATATTTTGAAAATCTTTGTAGATATAGAAGATATCATATTGCAGGTTTCCACCATGGCCACTTCCACCAGATTACTCGGAGGCGGTAAGGAAAAAGTACCCATTAAGGTAGGGTCTTTTAGGAGGCATACTCCGATATTTTGAAGTGATTGAGAGCTTCCATGGATCATCAGGATGCTTCCCGTAACTTGTGAAATGTTTGGGAGAAAGGTTTGTTGATCAACAATTGTAATTCCTCCTTGAAATGGAAATGCAATATTTCTAAATTATGTTGACACAACAATAGCCATAGCATAAATCAAGGGCCTTCCTAGTAGGATATTGTAATCAAGATTTCCATCGATAACTTCGATGTCTATTTCTACTGTCTTGCCCCCCAATTCAACTTGCAAGTTACTTAAAATCCTGTACGGGGTGTATGTTCATCCATCGAATGCTTTGAATGTCATTGATGATCTTGACAAGGGTGGTGAGCCTAAAGTTTTCCAGCAACTCATTGACATAATGTAGGTAGATGCCCCCTCATCAATAATTGTTCGATGAACAGTTTTATTGAGGGCTTTCACTTGTATGAGGAAAGCGAGTTGAGCTAGTAACTAAGGTTCATATCCTTTATGATTAAAGGCCACAAGATTGGAATCCACTGGGTCAATCCCACCTATTGCTGATAATAGAGCCCGCTTTTGGGAGGGGCAATTTTGCAGTACTTCAAGTGTTGACACAGCAGATGGCAATTGGGCTAGATCCTCCACTATATTATAATTATGTGCTACTCGAGCACAAGGATTAAATGTCGATTTGTGTACTACTCCATTTGGTGGATTTATCATTAGTTCAGGAATGATGGGTGGCACAACTTCAGTTAAAGTTGTTGTCAAACTACTAGGCTGATCTGCAGCCTTGTTGTTCAACAGCTGTGGATTCCCGTAATTTTTATTCCTTGTCGATATCAAAGCATCATTTTACTGCTTCGAAATAGACAACATAAGCACTTGGGATGGGGAAGCATTGTCGCTAGAAACCAAATTGGTTTCTCTTAATCTCAACTTTATGAGGACAATCTCTCGTCCAAAGGTTTTCATCATATATGTGACATGGCCGATTAGGTTTCTTTTGCCCAGAAGGGTTTTCAAAAGATTTTTCAGGAGACAAATCATCCTGTTTCTTCTTTTTGCTTTTCCCTTTCTTCTTTCCCCCTAGTTTCTTTGGTTCTTTGCCTTTTTCGGTCGACACGAAATTAACTTCCGAGGCAGGAAGTTTGTCATTTTCCTTTTTATTGGAAACTATAAGGGCTTTACTAGATGAGGCCTTTATAGTTTTCGTATTTGAGGTGCTAATCACACTGTCGCCGGCATGAGAGTCCTTGTTTGATTTAGGAGGACGAGGAACAGAAAACTCTGGTCTAAGAGCATCAGGAATTTTGTCATAGAGCGTGCCAGACTGAGTATAGATCAAGTCTAGATATTGTGCACGAGCAATGACTTGCTCTTCAGTGACAACTCCTCCTTTGGCCACATCTTCTATAACAGAAGGTAACAATGACTTAATAAACCATTCAGCTAGAAGCTGATCAGGAACATATGTCTTTACCTTTTGACGACGATGTTGCGACTCATGAATATGATCAGATATGTGAGTGGTTGTTGTCTGTTTAAAATTGGTAAGAAGCTCTATTCCTATTTCATACCTTATGGGTAACTGAAAATGGGTTAAAAAGGTGGTGGCAAGGGCGCTGAAGTTATCGAATGAATCTCTAGGCAATTTGATGTACCATTTGGCTGCCATACCAGTTAACGTTCAATGAAAAAGGTGAAGCCTAATCGAATCATCATTGAGAGTGTTGGATGAACACCATAGATGAAAGGTCATCACATGATTCGATGGATCTTCACCCAGATTTCCATTGAATTTAGGAATATCTAACGGAAGTTTAAGAGGAATCACCAACCACCATGGAGCATAAGCAATTGGATCATTTGTTAGCCGATTCAGATCTGATAATTCTAAAGTTGCCAGGAAAGGCAACTGTTGATTCAGGTTTGGCAAAACATACCCAAGATAAGATGGGATTGTTTGAGCAGTGGGTCTTTGCATACCAGCATAATGTAATTGATGCTGATAACTTTGATAAGGTTGATGGGCATAGCCATTATAATATGATTGATGGTAACAGTTTTGAATATACGGCTGCCCATTACCCACAAAGCTTTGTTTCTCAGGTCCTCGGTAAGCTTGCTGGAACTGTGGTTGTTGATATTGCACCAGCCATGGTTGCGAGATCATTTGTTGTTGTCCAATACTGGATGTTTGACCAAGATGAGGGGTGATAGTACCCATTTGAGTGTGAGTCACTTCAGTTAAGGAGCCACTAATCAGTGGTTATGATTGAGTTGCAGAGACAAGAGGCTATTGTATTACGACCTGAGAGACTTGAGGTTGACATAAAACAAGCAGCACTTGTACTTGCGACACCGTCACAATAGCTGGTGTAGTGGGAATATTCGACATAGGTTGATTTGGTTGCATTGAATATAAAACTCTTGGCTGTTGAGGTAGTATTGGCACCCAACCACTGGATTCAATTCCATCTTGACCCGAATTTTGTTGTGAACTCTCATATGGTTGTTCTCCTGGAGGGAACAATGAAAAGGCATACTGCCCCCCATATGGTGGAAATCCAGTGTTCAAAGGGAAAATTGGTCTTTGTAGACTGGACTACCAAAATTGATACTATTGTGAAGGATCAATTTGATGAGACCCAACATAAGAAATTCATTGATTTCAGTTTCTTCTTCCTTTCTTTAAGCAGGTCTTTCTTCTCTTCCTTAAGCAAATAAGGATTATGGTTTCACTACACTAATAGGATTATGACTGGCCTATATGCCCAGTGAGCAATACTTGACTTAGCTTCCTTGGCAGCCGGTAAATCCCCAGGGTAAACAATCGTGTAGCTTGTGCAGATAATATTCTATGTTGAAAATGCAACAAGATGATGGAGCTTAGTGAAAAGAAGTCACCTTCACTAAGTGGTCCCACAGGCTATTTTTGGCACAAAGTCTATTTTTAGACTATGTCTATTTTTAGACATATGGATCATGGTCTATGAGTTGCAGGATGCTATTTGTGGATGATTGGTCAAGTTGGTAAAAATAGATGGACCTCTATTTTTAGAAATATGGGCGGAATCTATTTTTAGACTGCCTGTCTAAATATAGAATAGTCGAATATTATTAGCTCTTAATAATATTTGGCCTATAAACATTATCTTATTCTCTTAGAGCACTTCAGTTCGAGCTACGGATGTGGCACATGCAGCTGCCAAAAGTAAATACATGGTTCTTATGGTTTACTTGAGCTATTGCATGAAGGACTTCAGTTAGAACTTCAGTGATTGAGTTCTGTGGAGTTGAATGAGTAGTTGATGGAGTTGTGTTTAGTTTGACTTAGTTGAACTAGTTGTATTTAGTCTAACTGATCAATAGACTAAGTGATGAGTGGTGTGAATTAGTT
>APFE030287826.1:243909-257784 GCA_000404065.3 Pinus taeda | reverse complement strand
ACCGCTTCGTAAGGATAAAGGATATCAGCCTATTGTGGTCTCCCAATATATACTCGACGGTACGTGGGAGCACAAGTTCGTACTGGCACTTGTCGTATCAAAGAGGAGGAATCACCCAACCTACGATGAAAACGATAGTTATCAGGCTTTACAACGCCAGAATACGTCTCTAGCCTAGACTTCTAGATGTTGTGCGTTAGGTTCCAAAGCAATTTTATGTTCATTGAGGTTTATTTTATAGTTGATCTTTCTTAAGAAGTTTTCCAATAAGGTTCACCACGTGATGTAGATATACAATTCCTAAATATGCAATCTAAGATGATAAATAGTTGTTTATTTTCTTTTAGCAATGAAAATCCTAGCTACTAAGGAAAGAGGAGTAAAATTCTTTCAACATAGAGCAGAGAGCACACACTAGATTCACTTTGCCTAAATCAATTTTTGCATGCAGTATAAATGCAAATGCACATGCATGTATTTGTTTTTCAGTTTCCTTAATGTGAGAATGACAAAAAGAAAACTAAGTACAAATATGAACTACTTTTCTTCAAAGCGACACTTTAGAAATTTCTTTTCAAAAACGAAAGGAAGACTATGATGACACTTTCAATTTCGACTTGAAAACTACTTTCAACACTTCAAAGAATTGATGATTCAAATCAAATACAATAGCAAAAGTGTAATTGACTATCTAAAAGAGGAAGACTTTATGACACTCTTTTCTTGACTAAAAACGACAGTTGCAACACTTTTGAATCAAAAGACGACAGTTCAATTAAGCTACCTTTTGCAAAGGAGGATTGTAAATGATGAAAAACACATAAAATAATTCATAGTTCCTTATCAATGGAGGCTGAATAATGTAAAGGAAGAGAATTTCAACAGTGATATACTGATCATAGACAGCAAAACTACTGAATAAAGCTGAAAACAATGAAGGAAAAACCAAAATCTGGAAGCAGAAACAGTCTCATTCAATCACTGCACCCGTAACATAGGGAAATAGGGATGCATCTCACTTGAAACACATGAGAGGTGTGATGCATCCAGGTTGCACAGCTATAGATAGTGCGATGGACCAAGGATGACACTGAGTTTGGTTTTCACCCACAATTTGCAGCTAAGTTTAGGGATTTAGGTTGAGGTTATGATAGGTAGTAAACCCAAAGTATAGCGGTTGATTTGATGAGGTTATCTAAGCTACCACAAGGGCACTTAGGATGTTTGCAAGTCAGATGTTCAGTTCATAAACCAACCCAGAGATTGACTGAAGTAGCGTTGATCTACTTTGGAGTTGCATAGCAAAAGCAGTTCGAAGACTAGCTGGCTTAACTTCAGGCTCCGTCCATAGTTTATAAAGCAAACAATAGTAACTAACAATCAAACTATTCATTCCCCAGTGGAGTCGCCATTTTTTTATCAGGAAAACTAGTGTCCATTTAGAGCTATTAGTCCCACTAAGACGGGTAGCTATCTTAGAAACAAACAAACCAAAGTTCCTTGTGTTTTCCTTTATGAGAGATAGATGAGGGAGAAGTAGAGAGTACCAACCTCAGTCTTTTGCTTGGCTCCTTGCTTGTTTCCTCTCTCCTTTGGTAGAGCTTTTGCCACTCCTTTCTCACTTGTCCCGCTTCAAAGAACACCTATAGAGTCAAAGCAACATAATACCATCAAAGCATAGAGATCTATAACCATAAACAATGTAGGATAAGATATACATTAACCATACAAATGCATACATAAATACTAGATTCAGAGATATACAAGTATATGGAGGAAAACTCAAATAGCTTTATTGATATAAGTAGTAGAAGAGAAGATTACAACCAAGCTGTCTGATCCAGCACCATCCTCCTAGCATGAAAGCCCTCTTCACCTCATAAAAAGCTAGATCACCCAACAATACAATGGTTCACAAAGAAACCAACAACACTTCCTTACAAAATACAAAATTCCATCCTTTGGATCTCTAGGATGGGGGATCCATATATAGATATTTGCAGGTGGGTGAGTTAGATTCTGGGATTTTGATTAGTGTCATTTCACTTATAGTTCTTGGTTCCACTTGGAGATTTCATGATCTCTTACTCATCCCTGGGTGAATTCATAGAGGCAAGTGTCATATGAGCAGTTTCTAGAAGATTCTCTGGGATTCCACCTAGCAAATTGCCTCTGCCATTTGTCTACTCTCTCTCATCGCACCCTACAAAAGGGCTTTTCAGTATGCGTCACACCCTTTGTATGTTGTAGGTGAGATGCATCACACCCTCAGCATGGAGCAGTCTGTATGGTCCAGACTTGACTAATTCTGAGTAGTTTTTTAGGGAGAACTTCTGGGAAATGATGTAATCAGTTTACCTTGTTCCTTTAGGGTACGAAACAACACTTTTAGGGGCTTAGAATCCCTTTGTTTATGGACATATGTGATTGGGGTTGCAGTGCCCAAATATCTCTATAACAATTGTGCACTTGAAGAGCCACCTATTGTTGACTTTGATAATGACTATGTTCCTAAAATGCAACCCCACCACTCCATGGAAACTAAAAAATGGAAATTCCTTTCTCAAATCCACCTAGGTAGTAACATCCTTCTTCATGACCTTGACATGCTTGGCCACCATGACTTTAATGCAAACCATAATTGGGCTCACACTCTTATCCCTTCAACTTTGCAAGAGACGTCCATTCACTTCATAGAATTTAAACACTTCTCCACACAACTCCACCATATCCCCTCTCCAAATCCACACTCCCTTACCTCCTTGTCCCCCAACCAAAGCATGTATTTCAATATCATTCTTACCCACTTTTCAAACAATGCCTCCACCATAATGCTAAATATGATCATCCAAGGATACATTCCAATCAGACGCTACCAACAGAGAAATATCTCTACTCTTGCTTTCTCTAACAAATGTTGCCACCTTCCACATAAATAAACTAACAATATACCTTGGGTGCGAGATTTTGCAGATAGGTTATTGCATGGGTATTATTTTTGGCAATGATATAGAATGGGCTCCTCTTGGAGTGTGTGAATGCCTACCATCCATTGATATAATTCTTTCCCTCCTTCTAGTTCCATTTTTGTTGATAAGTAAAAATGACTAGAATCGACAAAGGAGATAATTTCCCAATGGCAAGTCCCAATTAGACCCACTCTAATTTGGAGTAGAAACTTCCAACTAGTATGCAGGCCTAGTTTACCATAAAAATGCTTTATTTCAATAAATGGAAGACAAATTGCAATAAAATGAGAGTTATACAAGTTAGATAATGCAAGTTAGTAATCCCATCTAGGATAAAAATGAAAAGGTGTTAGATACAAGGGGGAAAACATATAAAAAAATCACTAAGAGTAAATTCATAGTTGCAATATGATCTTCAATGCCACAAAGACTTTAAACAAAGAATTATTCAGATGACTTAATTCATACTCTTGTAGCTAGCACTAACAATTGAGAGCATTAACTATAGTAGATCCGCACAAGGAAATAAATTTGCATCTATAAGAAAGAAATATGATTAATTATCATCCATTGTATGCAAGATAAAAATCTTCAAAGTCACACGGTAAATTCTTTCAAATGCCACCAACGTTTTCTCTTTATTCTTTCAAATCCACCTCTGAGGAGGTGAAAGTTCCCTTATAACAAATTTTTTTCACCCTTCATTTACCCTTTCAAATCTTCTTTTCTAGTTTTGGGTTGTTTATTTCCAGTTAAAAACTATCAAATCAATGTCTCTTTGGCTTTCAAACTTTTTCCATTTTCCACATAATATGATTCCTAAAATTTATGTGTTTCTCACATATATGATATTAGGGGATATTTTAATTATTCTTCCTTAACTTGCATTTGTAAGTCCTTTTGGTGGTGATTAGCATGATTTGTCATTGACCTAATCAACCTTTGGTCAAATCCTTGAGCCTAGAAGGCCAATAAAGGTATATGTTTGCCTCCTTGCATGCATTCCTTGAAGGGAAAATTGCCCCATATCCTTGTATGCTTCTACCCTCCAAGCCAATGAAATCACGTGATATTGTAGTGTGTACCCTTATGTACTTTCTAGGATATACAAAACCCCCCTTCCATCTTTGAGATAAATGATGCCTTGTTGAGAGAAGGATGAGTTGCAAGACCATTGAAACTATGTTTGTAAATATTAAGCAAGGACCCGTTGGTTTCATCGACATTTCCCATCATAAGAACCAGCATGGAATGGTGAATATCAACCACTTCCTTTAGCAATAGCCCTCCATATTTATCTACACCTACGATACAAATCTCATTAGAAAAAATCCCCACTAGTCATAATGCCATGAGAACTTCAGTACTTGTTAAAACCTAAAACCACTATGAAATATTTAATCTAAAATTATGATACTATACCCAAAACTAGATTTATGATATTTCTAATAAAAATATGAAATAAAGTGGAATCAAAGTCCTCTCTTTTTTGCACCTTTTGTACACAAACAAAAAGAAGTATGAATATAAAATGGATTGTAGGTAGTCCTTATCATTTCTTCATACACTTTCCTTTTCTAAGTGTGAATGTGACTCTACAAACTTCCTTGTAGTTGTAGTTATAACTTTATACTAACATGAAGCATTATTTGTTATTATCGTTCACATTCTAATGAAACATTTCTATTGAGTGTAGAATTCTCATGTCGGAGATCATTGTGCTAACTTTCAACATTCATACTTCTAACACTAGCATACCAATCATTATCTTTGACATTGATTATTTGTATTTCTAATAGTGCTATTATACTTGGACTTTATCGCCAAGTTAATTTGTTTTCCTAAATGAACAAATATGTTTACGTTTTCCATGGTTCTCATTTCATTTTAGACTAGGCAAAAAAATCCTAAACATGGGAAGTCTTTTGCTATCCTCAATATACCAATTTACTTGAATCCAAATGTGACATCGTTTTTTTTAGGTTTGATATTAACTAATCATTTTCTTTGTACATTGGTAATGAAATATACGTTAGAATGGAATAAATTATATTTTGATCTTTTTTCTTTATTTCATCACCCATAGCTATGTGAGTTTCACTGAGATGTATCCCATACATATGACACATTTTTTGCTAGAACATTATAGAATTCTTGTGTTTGAACATCAGGTGATTGGGTTTTATCATCATTATTGGAATATTTCCTCTTCTATATATTATGGTTTATATTCATGATATTATGATTCTTATTTTGGAGTTACATCTCTATGTGAATGACCACATGATATTATGATTCTTATTTTGGAGTTACATCTCTATGTGAATGACCAAAACGACTTAAGAAAATGTGTCATTTGTTACGCCATTGATTTCTAGGTTTTTCATCATTATTAATTGTGGCTATAATTGAATAATGCTATAAGCTATTTTTATGCATAATTAAGTTATTTTCATTAATACATTTGTTAAATAGATGTGTGACATGTGTTCTCATTAATTTATTAGCTTAACCATAGTATATTTTATTCTTTCCCCTAACTCAATCATATCTTGGAACTATGCACCTATTGGAAAGTTGTATGTTTCATAAGATATCATGTTTGTGTTATATATTGGCATTTCATCCCCAATTTTTACCTATGTAGGATGTCCTAGATATTCCAAGAGGATTCATGACTTTTTTTTTTATATGTGCTTATATGGTTATTATTGATTGTGTTGCTTTCTATAAAGAATAATTTGAAAACCTAGATGTGTTAGTTTGAGTTGCAAATTAAATAGTTGAAGGATTCCATTGTACTCTCAATTTCTTATTTCAACTTTTTTTTGCAATGTTTTCTTAGGATATTATTCACACTTAGGAATGGATGCTTTAGTATTATGGAGTCCAAACATCTAGTGTAGAATCCTTCTAACACGAGTTCGTACTTTCGAACATTTATAATATATATGGTAATTCCTCATCTATACCCACACCACATACAATAGTCAATTCCCAATCGACATCCATAACTGATGGTTGACTACCTTGTAGCACAATTATTATTCTTACTTTCTATCCATTAGCTCATAGTTCATGTCACCTAGAAGAAATGTCATCCAAGGAACTATCTTTAGTTTTAATTCATTATACCTTCAAATCATCTCCTAGTGCATCAAGATGTTTTTCCTAGAAATTTCTCATCTCTAACTTTCACTTATGTATCATAAGATGACCAAAAAAACATTAATATCAAAATGTAAAATATCTTGACAAGTATAAAATTTAATTTTAATTCATATTAGAGCTACAAATATTATAACCTTTGTATCATACATGCCATGTACCAATAATTTAGAAATTAAGAGGAAATGGAATTTATTAAAAGAATGGGTATTAACAAAAAGCAACATTAACATAAATTCTTTGAAACTAATCAATGAAATAAAAATTTGAATTAAAAGGTTCGAATTTATCTATTCTCTTGAAATATCCTTGGTATATGATTAACAATTCCCTATTGCAAGAAGTTTGGGAACTTGTAACTACCAATGAATTACATGGTAGTGAAAAGCATTATTGGAGTCTAACAACTAAAGAACATTCTAGACATCTAGTGGATGCTTTAGCTCATTCTATGATGTCAAAAAAATCAAACAAATATCTCATTCACTTACATTGATTATACATTGACTTCAATAATAGTTATCCTCGTTGGTTGCAATGTCCTATTGTTATTTGTGATATAGGTAGTATCCTTTGAGAAAAAACAATCTCGTAACAATCTCATAATACCCTTAACTACCTCTTATCATTTTTCCATTATTCTAAACATCATTCATATGTTAATTTCGACATAATTACATAATTAATAAAGAAACCTTCAAAGAACAAAAGGTGCATTTAGAATATTCTAGCATAATAATAATCTAGGAGTCCCCATATTCTATGAAGGTTCACCAATAAAATTGTTTGGGACCTTCCGGGAGTGTAGGGTGTTTGTGGCCTCAACAAAACAATATAACTTCTTGTTTTTTTATTACCATTTCTAAGAATTGATCTACTCATAGTGAATATTTACTCTTGCAAGATTCTTATGTTTAGAACATCTATTTAAAATATGATTATGCTTTCCACACTGCTCACAAAGAGGAATATCAACACACTAATTCTCCATGTGGCCAACTAAATGACAATGTTGGCATTTAGGAATCTGATCTTCAACTAGAACATATGAGATGAATTTCTTGGAGTTCAACACCTTGGAACTAGATTGGTTTGGAATAATCTAGAAAGTGAAAGGTCACTTCTTTTTCATATCAAATGACTAGTCTATGCTTATTGTTGATGATTTCTTCCAAACTTTTAATAATAGGCATTGGAGGTGGAAACAAAAATTATTTATGAAAAAAAAAAAAAAAAAATTAATGTGCTTTTGATGTGCCATCATTTATTTGATCATGTGATGGTTTTTGATAGGAATCAATTTTTCAAAAGAGGCCTATTTTGAAAAATGACTAGTTCGAAATGTTGTTTCTCTTGTTATATTTCATCTTGTTGAAATTATGATTTAAACTAGAGAAATTAATTTTTTTCATATGAACCTTGGAAATAGGTTAGAACATTATTGAGATTTTCTTTGTCGATCATGGTCGTATTGTTGATATTAGAGAGTATTGTGTTGAGAAATCAATGTAAGGAGATTAGGGTTTTATTCATATTTCTTGATAATTACTTGTGAGTTATGCTGGATTCTTTCACTTCTTTATTAAATTATATTTTATCAAGAAATTACCATATTATGTGTGTATGAATATCACAAAAACACAAGACAAAAGATATCGGCGCTATGCCAGGGAAAAATCCTCCTCGATGGGAAAACCGAGTAAAAAAATCTCTTCCTTCAATAGTTTTCTTTGAGACTCTTCAACCTAGACATAGACCAAACCTTGCCTTCACACCAAGTTAGCCCTTCCATATCCTCGACCCCTTTGCAGATACACTTCCACGCTAGCAAATTCGATTATACAGCAACTTACAACATCTGGAAGCAACTAGCAACAACAACACTTTCAAGAATTCAATCTCCTAAACTAGGGGACGAAAGGGAGAGAGAGTAGCACCAAAACTTTTATTTATTCCTTCTCTTTGACCTTGACCCAACTCACACTCCTTTTGGCTTCCTTGATCCACTTCACACTTTTTATGGCTTCTAGAGAGATATCAAACTTGCTTGAGATGAGACACTCCAAATGAAGTCAATCTCCTTCCTTTCATTGTCTCTAGGTGAGGTCGAATAGGTGTCCTTTAGTCCGACTTGATCTCCATTACTCTGACTTGGTGTATAGGTTACATAAATCATATTTTTCTTAATAATAAACCTCTTTACATGATTCCATAGCCCAAGAAGGGTCTCTTTAATTTGTACAATGACTCTATTGATTCAATATTAATCCTAGGGGTCCATAATGGGTACTTTGACTAATATAATGATGACCCAAGCATGAAAACCATTCTTTAATAAATCATTGATACAATAATAAAATATTTTTCTTTATTCTTTTGACAAGTACATTACATAATGACGCAAATATATTTATGAAGACCAGAACTAGTTACATTCTTCAACACTCCCTCTTAACTAGGGAGGTGTTCATAATATATAAATATAATGAAAGATCTCAAACTATATGAATAATCAAGAGTTTAGGCACTGCAATGCCATGGACTAGACTCCTGACCAAGGCAATCTATCCATTTGCCTCTCAACAGTTTAGGCGCCACAATGCCACGAACTATAGTCTTGACCAGAGCTATCTATCCAAGTGGGACCAAGGTGGACTCAAGATTTCAACCTCTCTAGGTACCATCAGGCTTACTTGCTAACCATCAACCCAGGTACCTAGGTGTGTATCCGGGGTTAGAGCTCTATGACCAACACCACCCTCCCAACTTCAGGACCTAGACATCAACACAGAGTGTCGGCCATATGTCCTTGCAGGAAATTCTTCACTCATAAAGCCTCAACACTCATTGATCCATTAGATCAAGGACAACAAATCTCTCCCGATCAAGCTGATCGATAACCAACATTTTATCAAACCTCTGAGATATTTACCTGGACAAATACAACCCCAATCATTAACAAAATTTCAAGTGTACATAAACATACAAAAACCTATGGGGTCTTCCAGACAACTAGATGTTGCTTTTCAACTTTTAATAGTAGGAGTTAGAGCTTTCCCAATGAATCTTGACAAAATATTCCTCGACCATGTAGATTCCTTTCCTACTTCTCATGTAGAAACATATTTCATAAACCAATCCATATTTTCTTAACTCAACAACCCTTCAAAAATACATTCTCTAATTTCCTTCTCTCACTCATGGCCTTCACTAAAACTTATGGTTGTTAGTCCTGGTCTAGTGCATGACACATGAAGTAGAGAACCATATATGTCACCCCCTCTTAATCATAGAGGACATTAATCATTCATGTACAAGGAATATTCTCAACCATCCTCTTATCCTAGGCATATTCCTTTCATATGTGCTCCTTCTCAATCTAGGGATATTTCTTTTTTTTAACTTAGGGAGTTCTGCTTCTTCTTTACGACATTGGATAATATTCCATGGCTTCCATCTATCTCATGATGTTTATCATTATCATCACCATTCACATCATTCTTATCACATCAACTTTACTTTACAAACATCTTCACCATCATGAAGATTTTGTACCTAAAAAAATTAGATAGCAAGTACAACCAAATATATAGAAGCATGAAGTTAGCCATATCAAAATCACGAAAGCATATATATCACATACAAAAAATTACAAATAAGAGACACATACTCTTCAACATCTTGCTAGGGACTTCGTCATAAACCCTAGATCACTTCATTAAGGTTTATTTCAACTTTTGTTACTTCTAGGGTTTCGATGTTTCTTCCAAAGGGTATGACATACCCTACTACAACATATAGCAAACCCTAGAAACAATTCAAACAAATATAGATCTACAAAGTATCTAACAACTTTTAAATTCATATGTTAGACTTCCCACTAAGGTTTCATATAAACTCTAAATTTCACATATGAGCATTTAACAACCAAGAACCAATCATAACTCGATCAACAACATGACTAGCATCTACTAGGGTTTGTTTCAAACCCTATATTTTTCTCAAACAATCAAACATCATCCATAACTAAAACTCAGATTTCAACAATCTTATACAAATCGAAAATTATCACATTGTCATCATATATAAGAGATTTTCACTTCTACTAGGGTTTGACTCCAAAACCCTAGCATTCACAAATATCGTCATCCTAGAGAAACAAACTTTGATTAGGGCTTAGTTTGAAACCCTAGGAATCATGATCATCAACAATTATGTCAATTCATATATCTAGGATTCCATCATCATGCGCAAGCATATCACAACAAGTGTTAGTCAATCCCATCTACAAAAATATAAATAAGAGTAAGACATATAACAGACTTGAACAGACTAGGGTTTGATCTGACAAACACACACATCTCAAGGAAATAATTTTAATACATTATAAGGGTCTTTCCCATACATTCTACCAACCCCTTAGGGTTTCAATACAAGAACATAACAAATCGTAAATTACCAATACTTCAAAGGTTTGGGATTCCAGACATTGCCAATCAACTTTGACAAGTTAGGGTTTCCATAACCATACCAAAATCACAAAAAAAACATCAACAACCAATTACTTTAAACTTCATCAAAATATCAAATATTTTCTTTCAGTAATAAAGTTAAGAAGATTAGGGTTTCACACATTATCATTAGCATACCCTTAAGTTAGGGTTTTCTAGAGAGCCTTTCAAGGGCTCTATAAAAAAAATCAAGGATGTAAGGAGGGTAGATTTATCAAATGATGAATCACCCTAAACAAGAATCTTTATGATCCAATACAGCTGGACATAACGATGTTAGTAATATAAGGTAAATTTCAAAAATACGATGAACGTACTTTTAAGTGTATACTCTAAGACACACCTCGAGATGTTCCTCGAAAAACCTTGTGGGAAGTGTTCTCTTTGTATTAAGTCATGAGCTTTTATACCTATAATACATACTTTCAAGTAGAACATGTGATACCAAGAACATGATTTAATTTATCAAGTTAGATCTCCTACATAACCATGGAGGATGGACTCCTTTGAAAAGTTATTCCTTGTTTCAATTAAGGACTTTTGCTTGAAATCCTAGATTACTCATAAACCCTTTAAGATTAGATTCATTGAAAATATAAAATCTTATGAACATACATACCTTGTGTTTACATACTTGTTGTAGTCACAATATTTACTTGATTTCCTTTAAGCCAGTTCCTTGTACTCAAAGAGTGCTTTATTTGGACAGACTTTGGATGGTCTTCAGATGAATATTTTTTTCTTTTTCAAATCCTCCTTATGTTGTTAATATGTACCAAAAAATTTTACTGTAACATCATTGATCCTCCCTTTGAGATTTGTATCGATCCTGCACCTTTTCACTTACTAAAATCTCACAATTTCATCTCTCTGAAGTTGATCTGAACTGTTCACTATAGAATATCGAAACCTTGCTACTTAAGTCCACCAAAAGTCTTCTCTGAAGTTTGTGCGAGATTTTACATCCTCATTTTCTGAAAATGATCTAAACATGTCTTCTTAAGGTATACCAAAATTCTCCTTCTACTTCAAGGTGTCTTTAATATGGTGAATAAAGACTAAACTAGCTCACTGTAATTTACTACCCATCCTTTCAAGATACCTCAAAATCGTAATTCCATTAGCCCATAAATGTCCTTGGGATCTTGATCTAACTAACATGATCTTCAATGCAAACGTAACCTTTCACTGAGAATAATTCAAATATGTATAAGTGATCTTCAAACTGCCTTTCATCATGACCTTATCTCTGATACCATGTTGAGAAATCAATGCAAGTAGATTGGGGTTTTATTCCTCTTTCTTGATAATTACTTTTGAGTTATGTTGGCTTCTTGTACTTTTTTATTATCTTATATTTCATCAAGAAACTACCATATTATGTGTGTATGAAGATCACAAAAACACAAGACACGAGATATAAGCACTATGCCAGGGCAAAACCACCCTCAAGGGGAAAACCTAGTAAAAAATTATCTTCCTTCAATAATTTTCTTTGAGACTCTTCAACCTAGACATAGACCAAACCTTGCCTTCACACCAAGTTAGGCCTTCCATATCTTCGACCCCTTTGCAGATACACTTCCATGCTAGAAACTTTGATTATGCAGCAACTTACGACATCTAGAAGTAATTGGCAACAACAACACTTTCAAGAATTCGATCTCCTAAACTAGGGGACGAAAGGGAGAGAGAGTAGCACCAAAATTTTGATTTATTCCTTCTCTTTGACCTTGACCCAACTTGCACTCCTTTTGGATTCCTTGATCCACTTCACATGTTTTTTGGCTTCTAGAGAGATATCGAACTTGCTTGAGATGATATACTCCAAACGATTTCGATCTCCTTCCTTTTATAAGCTCCAAGTGAGTTCAAATACATGTCCTTTAGGCTTACTTAATCTCCATTAGGCCGACTTGGTGTGGAGGTTACATAAAGCATATTTTACTTAATAATAAACCTTTTTACATGATTCCAAAGACCAAGAAGGGTCTCTTTAATTGTATAATGACTCTATTGACTTAATATTAATCTTAGGAGTCCACAATGGGGACTTTGACTAATATAATGATGACCCAAGCATGAAACCCATGCTTTAATAAGTCATTGATACAACAATAATAATAATAAATGTATTTATTCTTTTGACAAGTACATTACATAATGACTCAAATACATTTATGAAGATCGAACCTAGTTAATTCTTCAACATTTTGGAGTATTCAATAAATCTAATAATTCATCAAATTGAGCTATTTAAATATTGGATTGGACCTTCAACTATTGAAATGGAAGACTCTAATTTAAATTTCAAATGTGATATGGAATAGGATGCAACATAAAACCTTCCTTTAATTCTTTCAAGATTGCCTGTTATCTAAACTTTGGTGATTCTGCCTAGTATCACTCCCCACCACACAACACATTCAGGTATATATCAATTCCTATTTCTTGTTCAAAAACAAAAGCCTTGACTCTTTCATAGAGATCTATATTTCGGCAAGAATTTTCTATAAATTTCTAATAAAGAACAAGCGAGATACTCAATTAAGGATAAACTATAAACAAGGTTTTTCCTTTGTAGTTTCCAAAGGATTGTGTTAGGCCCCTATACTACTAGTGTAACCCCTTATTGTTATTAGTAAAACCCCCTTATTATATTGATGTACCCATGTAGTGCCCATATTGTTACTATTGTGCCCCATAGAAGCCCACTATTGTTATTATTGTGCCCTTACATTATTATTGTTATGTCGGCTCTGATAATGTTATGAGCCCTTAGACTCCTATATATAGAAAGGAGGTCTTTTCATTTGTATCATCCAAGAATTGTTCATTTATGTAATGTAAAGGAGGTTGCCCCCTCGAAGACGCTGAATTCTAAGGCGTGGATCTCTCTTTTCTATCTTTTTGTGAGCTGGTTTCATAACATTTGGTATCAGAGCTTTGGATTCTAGGGTTTCGCTGCTCCAAACAGGTCATCTTGGAATTTTCTCTATAACTTTTTTTCTGTGACGTTTCAGAAGTCGAAAAAAAAAACCCATTTGAGAAGACTTGGCGCTGAACTTCGGGTCCAAATTTCAGAGCGTTTCGTGGGATATTTTCGGAGATATGATCTGAGGAATTTTGCCTTTTTGCAGACTCCTGAATTACACTCAAAACAGGTGACCTAGGGAAAATCGTCATAACTTTCTTTCTGAGCATCGGATTGAAATTTCGTAAGAAGG
>APFE030287826.1:194010-238112 GCA_000404065.3 Pinus taeda | reverse complement strand
CATTTGTATCATCCAAGAATTGTTCATTTATGTAATGTAAAGGAGGTTGCCCCCTCGAAGAGGCTGAATTATAAGGCATTGATCTATCTTTTCTATCTTTTCTTGAGCTGGTTTCATAATAGATTGTAAAGGGGTCACTCATATATGTAGATTTCCAAATAATTTCATGTGAATTTTCAAAGATCTAAACTACAAGGAGAATTTAGGATGAGCATATTGGTGACATTTTCTTATGGTGAGGCTTATTAGTCTAAGTTTCAACTTGGAAGTGATAGAGTACTCTTCAAAAATTCCCAAGTGATAAAGCTAGATACATCATTATATGGTATTAATGTATCAAATTTCCTTTCCCATGCTAAATTCAATATCTTTCACATTATGCAGTGAAGCAAGTTAATTTCACTCGGTTGTGTACTTCATTAACAACTCTAGAAACCATAGGGACCACTAAGAAAATTTTCATTCAAAACTTTTGGTATTATTTTGGGTTGTACTAAAATCATTGTAATGAAAATATATATGTTTGGTTCAAGCCTTCTAAACATGGAAAGGCTTGTCACTGATTAAAATGTGAAAACCATGAACTAAATGGAAACTTCCCATTTATGAATGAAACCAAAGTGTGTGGGAAATCAAACTTTTAGGTAGTTGTTTGAACATTCGATCAAAAGGGACTGAGATATGTGAGAAGATAGAATATTTTATGCCTCTAATAATCCTCATTGGAATTCTCCATTAATCCATAAGTTTGGAGCGTAGACACATCACAAGGATTCACCAAGATATTGGGGAATTTCATGAAGGCGGATTAGGCACCACTTTAATCAATCACATGAGAGAGTTCATTACATAACAGAGAGAATAACATAGTGACATAGTTATGAGTACAATTAGGGTTTATTAAATGTAAATAATGGCACAGAGGAGAAAGGAAACATACATACAAGAGGATATTAATCACTACCCTTGACAATCACCCAACCTGCATAAGGAGGAGAGACAAGGTTGAGCAAGGCCACAAACATGTGGCTCTCATGTCACTATTAGAATACACCAAAGTGGAGATAAGTTTGAGATACATTTCATTAATATGATACACATAAAATACATGATCTATGACCTTTCTATTCACCTTCCAAGATGTCTCTTGAACTCTTGGTGATTCTTCCTATTTACTTGGGAATTTTTATATTATTTCTCAAGTGAATAATATAAAACATCTTAACTCTAACAATTATGTTTCCAACACCTAATAAATTTCATTCATTCATAAAAAATATTTTTAGGTTCAAATATAGCCCGCACCTTCTTAATTTTGAAAAAACTTGGTGTAAGTGTTTAAGATGGCCTTCATCTAGATTAGAATATATGGTCATATCATCAAGATTACTGCACTTTTTTATTATCATCTAAAAATGTGAATCCATAACTATTTGCACTATGGCACCAACATTCCTAAGTCCAATGGGCATATTATCATACATAAATATTCCACAAGGCATAGTCTATACATACCCTTGGTAAATATATATATATTTTTTAATGACATTTATATTAGACACGTGACTAAAAAGTCAAATGGTTAAAAATGTAATATGTAATCAGAATGTAAATATTTATTTGTTAATAAAAGGAAACTATTTTATGTATTATTATTATTGGGAAATGCAATAGAGGCTATCATGTGAGATATTAGACTCTTAACTGTCGGGAAAATAGTTGGAATCAGTTATGCCCAAGAAGAGATGGGAAAAATAAAAAAGTCTTCCATTATGGCCACAAAGGAAATTGTTGGACGAGAAAACCACCAAAAGAATACATGACTGTAGATAAATTTCATGGGTGGAAACTATGTAAAAAAAAGTTGTGGGAGATAAATGCGGTTTGAATAAAAGAAAGGCGCTCGTGCGAGAGAAAGATTGGACCTAAATCCAAAATTAGAAGGACGTTGCTTGGGTTAAGGAGGTGTAAGTTCTGAAATAAATATTGAATTATTTTCCTAACAAGGAGTTAGAGCTTGGGGGGAACTACTAAAAATGTAGTTCAATAGTTGGAAGGAACGTGCCAACCTCTAATCTATTTCCATGAATTTTTAGGTAAGTACATGGATATTAGGAAAGATATGGGTTAAATGTATTATTTCTGAAGTTTACGGTTGTGATTATATAAGGCAGTATTTCTTTCTAAATACATGCTATCATGTAGGTGTTAGAGAAAATGAATGGTTACATTCTATTAATGTCTTTTGTGAACAAGAATATGTATATATATTTCTTGGTTGGATTTTTTGTAGGAAATTTGGATGTTAGTGACATAAGACATAACTATAAGGTATCTGAGAGATAAAACATAAGGGTACTTCTGTTGTAGAAAATTGAGTGGCAAGACCCTACCCAAGAGTCCATCCTTGGTATGTACTGTGTAGGTGATATGAAAGAACAAAGGAGAAGAACTAGAAAAGTTAAAGAGACTTGGCTACATTAGAGGTTACCCAGAAAGTAAGAAAATAAGTATATGTGAACAACCAGTTTTAAAGGGTAATATTTCACTTGCTCCAAAATTGATTACATACCCAGACTGCAGAAAAAAAGGAGAGATATAGAATAATACATTATATAACTAATTGTGAATAACAATTGGAGACTAGGTTAGCATGTCACAAGCCATAAACAATGAGGGAAAATTGATCAACTCGCTAAGAATCATGCGGTCTCTGGACAAAATAATAAGGCTCTAAAGGATGACCCCAGGTGGAAACCCATGACAAGATTCCACCAGGATTTTTGGCCTATAATGTGCTTACTAAATTGAATAATATATATTCATAGCAATATTTTAGATAATTTACATTGACAAAATGACATACATGAATTGCAGTATATGTTGCAAGTATTTGCAAGAATACCCTTTTACGCATGAATATACAAGAGAGAGGAAATATATATAACAATGACATAAACTCATAGCCGTATTGATAATAACATTCATAGTGGAACAAAATAAATGAATATGGCTAGTCTTTCTTGACAAAAAAAATTACACAATTGATCATGCAAGTCTTGACTGCAACTAAAATTAAATTATATGGGTGGTTTTGTCAATATAAAAGGGGAACCGTTAATTAATCAAAAAATTACAACTACTCTATATGCAAAGGTTGGGATTTGTACCCATTATTCTAACAAAAATATTCAAGGAGATAATAAAAGAAAATAGGAAAACCATGGGTTGTTAAGCTTTCTTTTCTAAACCCTTATAAAATTTATGCAACTTAATGGGACAAAGTTGAAGAAAAAAAATTGCTTTGAGGACCTATGAGAGGTACAATTAAAATGAGTGCCTATAATGCCTGAGATGGAAAAGAGTACTCTCATAAGAAAATGAAACCAGAATATGTCATTCGAACAAAACCCCAAATATGGTTAAGAGCTTACCTCTAACCTTGAAGGAATTTATGCATGAATAGTTACAAATGAATTTTGTTGTAGAACTAGTACCTTACCTTGGAGAAAGGTAGACAACATCCTTGCTTTACTGTGAAATCATAATGAAAAATGTTTTCAAAAACCCTATCAAGGTGCGACAAGGGCCCTTCTAACATTTATGCCATCATACATTTCATATATCTATACAAACCACTACAGAACATAACCAAGGAAAATGTATTAACAACGAAATGTCTATATTTATGTATTGCGCGCAATAGTATAGTATACAAATCCTTTATAAAAATGTATTGAGAGCCGAGATATAGCATGTGACGAGATATAATTTTATAAGGGAGATATGTTATAAATATATAGAAACAAAATATTTCATTACTATGGGTGACTTAAGCTAGGCCAATGCAGTGGAAACATTCTAGCATAGCCATGGCCTTGGGGCCAACCAGAGTGTGTATAAATGAATGTGAACCTTAAGAATGTGCAAGAACAACTTAAACACCATATTCAAGATTGGAAAGATATTTCAATGTGTCTTGTGTAGAAAATAAATAGATATTGGTATAGTAATGAGAATCCTTTCTTTGCAAGTAAGATCAATGGCTACCCTTTTCTTGTGACAAAAAATGTACATATTAAGCTAAAAAATAAAAGAATATTGTGTGATTTGTAACTCTTTTTGTGGGTGATCCTGGGGAGATATTACATTCAAAGTTGCTTTATAATCATCTTCTTTATGGACTACAATCTAATTGTATCATGAGAATCCATCCATCATAAAAAATTCTATGAGCTCCAATTACTCTTTGCATCATTTGATCCATTTTTGGCAAAGAGTAATTATCTTTCGAGACATAGATGAATTTCTCCATTCTTTTCCTATTAGGGACCAAATTAACAACACATTTAATGTACCCCAAGTTTTGATATGATTTCAAAAAGAGGGAAATAAAAGGGGCTTAGGGGACTAAAGCAAAACAATATTATTAATAAGCCTAAGTACTTAAACCTACTTAATTATTACTCCTTATTCCTTTCAATCAGTTCTAAGAGATGGGATATGTATCATTCCCATGAAAGTATGTGGTTTATCCTCAGCATGCAAATATACTCCATGATTTTAGGCATGGAAGGGGGGATTCATGTTGATTCTTCCTATAGGTTTGCTCTTAGCTTAAGCTATTATCTAACTACAAAATGAAATTATGGAAATGGATATCAAGAAACTAAGAGAAAATTATGATTGTATATAGGGAAATTATTGTCATAGAAAAAACTAATTAAAAACTAAACCCTTGAAAGAAATGGGATAGCTTAAAAGATTAAAAACTAGATAATACAATCCCATTTTTTGGATTGTATAAATTAATAGAAAAAATATATAAATTTAAATAGTTGTAACAGTTAACATCCTCTAAATTCTTAAAACTATATATATATATATATATTATATATATATATATTATATATATATATATTATATATACCCAAATCAAAAATAAAATATTTATATCTAAATAAAAAACATCATAAACTCCATCATAATAATAAATAATAAGTTATCTATAAGAAAATTGGAATAACCCTCCATAATGTAATATCAAATCACCAACCATATATGTGATACTTATAATCTAATCAAATAAATGTTCATCGAAACAACCACTATATGAGATTTATAAACTATCTCAAATAACATACATTTAAAAAATAAATTATTTATTTATCAATCTAAAAACTCATCACTGAATTTCAAAACTTGCTCAAAAAGGTTTTGTTTTTGGCCAAAATTCATTTCTATGCTTTCTCTATTTTTATACTTTCCTGGGAATCATCGACATTCCTATCGATATTGATCGATTTGTTGCATTCAACAGGGTTACAATTCTTTTGTCCATTCTTGATATGAAGTCTGTAATTTATTTTTAAAGAATCTTACATGCTTTCCAAATCACAATCATATGTTTGTCACCTTTCATGGTTTTGTCACAATCGAATGATATTCATGTTTTTGTCACACCCTTTGGGCATGGAATTTGGTTTCACATTTGCTAGAATAAGACTGAATTAATGATTGTCGTCAGCTAATAGGTAAGAGCATAAGAGCATTTTTAACAATATATTTATTGTAAAGCAACTTTGAATCCGATGAAAATTTGTGTCATGATTTCATAAGCAAATGAACATTCATGGAATGTGATTGAAAAAATATGTCATTTTATCAAAGTTTAGTATTATGTTCGAATAATATATTTTAAGAGTTTTGCTCCTCTTTGAATTACCTCAAAACCACAGAATTTAAGATTGGACAACGGTATCCTTCTAGCGAGTTTTGAAAAGCTTTTTCCGTTCATTTTATTTTCGGCTGAACTGGAACCTCGTCTGGATATTATAGGCGGCTGAATTTGAACCTAGCCTCGTTAATTCTGACTGGTTACCCATTTCTTTAAATTAAAAAACTTTACTTTGGACGGTCATATGTCAAAAAGCTTGTGGCTTTCACCGCGTCAACCGTTCGGTGGAAATGTCACATGCACGCCTTTGAATGATTCAAAGGTACCCTAATTTAGGGTTGATTTAGTTTAGGGTTTCTAGAGATCTTGCCAAGGAATCGTATATGATAAGCCCCACAATGGACATGTGATTGGATATTCTTTTGCCACGTGTCTTGACGGTTTACGTCTCTCCTCTTTGCTGACTTTGCACGGAAGGCTCAGGCTCCCGGATAGCGTATGTGCGTTCTAAGAAAAGAGACGTCAACTGAAAGTTAAGTGGGTGAAGTTTTGTATTATCCAACGAAATGATCATGTTCCACCGGTCTATATTTTGTATTATGCAAAGAAAAGTTACCAATTTTATGGTGGACCTTCCCTCCAGTCTGTAGTCAACACATACTTAGCCAGTCGTGAAATGAATGGCGCTGTTCATTCAAGCAATCTAATATGGTGTCCAAGTTCTCCTTGCTCTGGTTTATTGTATTACCCGCACTTCGAAGCTTTGCTTCCAAGGTTTCAGCGGTGGTTGGCTTGAATTTGGTCGGCGGTTTGTGGGATGTCTGAAAATTATTCGCTTGCCTGCATATTCTTGTTGTTCCGAATTCGAATTGTAAGTTTCGCTTTACTGTTCAGTTTGTTTCAGGTGTTAGAACATAAGCTATCTGATTGCAGCTTCGGTGTTCGGAACTATCGATATTGGAATCGCAGAAGGATCTAAGAGCGCCGTGGAGTTCACACCGAAGATGGCAGATCCTCCAAAAGCCACCAAAACCACGCTCAAGAGTTTTTTGCAATCAGATCCCACCTTGCTTTCAACTAGCAATCATTCATCACACGAGAGTTTGGGCTCGAACAACAACTCAAGTATGAAATCGAGGTACAGCTTTCTATCAGCGGGCACCGTTTCCCCGGCGAGATTCAGTCCCGCTTCACCCTACGCCATGTCACCGTGGAGCAACGCGTCCGCGTGTCCTTCCCCGTGGACATTAATGTCTCCTCTGCGCTCCCCCTTCTTGACGCCCTTGCTGGACAGCAGATCCTACGGATGCATCGCTAGCTTGTTGAGACAAGACGGCCACGTATCAGCACTCGCTCTGTCTGGCAACGGCCTGCTTTACACTGGCTCAGACAGCAATAACATTCGTGTCTGGAAACACCCTACCCTTCACGAATACGGCTGCCTCAAAGCCGGTAGCGGGTACGTTAAGGCTCTGTTGGTTGTGCGTGACTATGTTTTCAGCGCCCACCACGACCGGAAAATCCGCGTATGGCACCGTCCTCGAAAAGATTCCTGTGTTTGCAGGCGAGTAGGTAGTCTTCCTACCATGAAAGATCGAATGCAGAGTTCAATGAATCCCGAGAACTATGTCCAGGTCCGAAGGCATCACAGTGCCCTTTGGATCAAGCACATGGACGCCATTTCCTCTCTGGCCTATAACGAAGAAGGGGGTGTGCTGTATTCGGGTTCGTGGGACAAAACCGTGAAGGTCTGGAGAATGCGGGATTGGAAATGCGTCGAATCGATCGCGGCTCACAACGATGCCGTCAGTTCTATAGCTGTTGCGACGGATGGATTGCTCTTTACTGGCTCAGCTGACAGTACAGTCAAAGTATGGGCACCGATTGCGGGAAAGGGAAAACCAAAGCATGTACTTGCACAGACTCTGACCGTCCAACAATCTGGTGCAGTGAACGCGCTTGCCCTTAGCACGGACGGAGCGATTCTCTACTCAGGATCGGCTGACGGAGCCGTTAATATTTGGGAAAGAAAAAAGCCCATCTACATGAATTCCACGCTGCAATTGGCCGGGCTTCTAAGAGGCCACAAGCATGCAGTGCTGTGTCTGGCCACTGTTAAGAATCTTGTTCTCAGCGGGTCGGCGGATAAGACGATTCAGATATGGAGACGAGATCCTCTCGGTGGTTTCCATTCGTGGTTGGCCGTGTTGCAGGGCCACAGTGGACCCGTAAAGTCCATCGCAGCAGCCGTTGACGTTTCCAATTCCCAGGGCTTTCTTGTTTACAGCGGGAGTACGGACCGGTCAGTGAAGGTATGGTTGGTCGAAGATAACGATTCTTCACCAAATCAGAATGCAGCTTACTATTCCACAACTCCTAGGCTGTCGCCCGCCTCGGTGCAACAAAAGTTCGCATAGCAAGTCAATGCTTCCGGGCTTCAATTTTGCCATACAACTCATGCATTGAAACACATCCAAACCAACGGAAAAGAACTAGAGCACCCAATTAGAGTTCCCGTTGCTGGAGACTGCCATAAACTTACGAAGAAACATCTCAGGTGAAAACCATGGAATTAACGGCAATGGTCTGTCAGGGAGCTGGCGAAACAAAGAGATAAAGTACGTGCCCGTGAGTTAGGTATGAATGACGTGGAAAGTTCGTTATCCCAGATGGGCCAAGTTTAGTCCTTCAGTCGGCCTGCTGTTCTTTTAAATTAATTAAAGAAAAGCCCCTCCATACATGAGCAATGTTGTATGCAAAAGTTTAAATTAGGTCATTTCACATCCGTGTATAATGTATAATTACAGTTGTCTGGAACCGGAACCAGAAACAGAATTAGAGTTCTGTTTCCATTTATATTGTATATATTCCCTTTCTCTTTTTTAAGATATATTGTGTATATTTCTTAATGTGAAGTCATCCTCAAGATGGCGCTGATAGATATGGGTTCGTGAATGTAATATTGTTGCATTTTAATCTTATAAAGATGTCTAAATGACTTTAAAATATTTATATATAGTACGGACTTATATTTATTTTGAAAATTAATAAGAAATTTTTTTGTTTGGTTTTAAATAATAAATTTTATTATTCTGCACCCAGTTATTTAATTGTTTAATTGGTATCATCTAAGTTACTTTGTTCTGTTAGAGTTTGACCCTAATGTGACGACTTTAAAATTTGCGAGTTAAAATTTTGTGATGACTTTAAAATTTTGAAAATAAAGTTTGGTATTAAATTGGAGATATTAAACAATTTATGTTATTGGAATTTAAATTTGACCTATTAAAATATCTATGTTATTTGGTTTATGTTAGTGTTGGAATGTGACTTGAAAATATCTATGTTATTTGGTTTAGGTTAGTGTTGGAATGTGACTATGAGTTTAAAATCTAGTCAAAATTTTGAAAAATAAAATTTATTTATATATATATATTTATATATATAAATTTTTTTATGTATTATTGAAATTGTTGTGTTTTTATTAATATAGGTTTTTAATATATAAATTTATATAGTTTTTTTTATTAGGTTGTGAGTTAGTTGGGGATTTGTATGGAGATCATAGATATGTTCAAAAAAACTAATGTAAGGGTTGGTGAGCGGCTTCTCCCACACCCTCACATACACCATCTTTTTAATGAAAAGAATGGTCGTAGATCATAGCAGATCCACCACAAGAAGAATGGAAACATCTTAAATCTTCAGGTGGTGGCAATTGGGGAATGCATACAACCATCTGTTCGACATTCAATATGGTGCTACAAATATCTTAGGGGGTTTGAGACAATAGTCTTCTGGTTTGTGGAGCTAGGAGCATGGGGAGGAAACTTTGGTGTGGTTTGTCTTGGCTCACAAATGGCGCAATTGGTCTAGTATGTTCTTATGCTTATCCTTTTTCTTGGTTTGGGGGCTGACATTAGTTATCTGCCTTGCGTTTGGAAGGGAAAAGGAACAATGATGAATTGGAACATTTCTATGATAATATGTACTAGCTTTCTCAACTATGTTATGTCGATCTTTGTCTTTTATGGAAATTCGTTATCTCGTATGGGCATGTTTCATGGGTTCTCGGTTTTATTTACTCTGTTTTCTCCGCATGTTGATTATGAGCTCCATAATTTTCAGTTTAAGTTTAATTGGAAAACCCTGAGGAAATTAAAGGCATCTGGGCCAGGTCGAGTCTGCGGACTCCAAGCTCAAGAGTGCAAGGGGATCGTTGTTAATAATCTAGAGATGCCTCATACTCTAGGTTGCTTCATGATTTCCTCTGAGTATTGGTTTGAGTTTTTAGTGGTGTAGTGCAACACAATGATGCCTATGTCCTTTAGTCCTTTTATTAAGTCTAAGTTTGATTATCTGTTGCTTTTATGTATCGTTGTTAATCCAGGTTCACCTATGTCGCTTCTCCCTCTTGTCTCTGCATAATGTGTTGGGTCTTGAGTGTGGGTAGGTGAGAGTAAGTTGACAAAGGGTGGTATGACATTGTCCATTATGGTGAAGAACCCCCCTGGTGTTGGTGCCTCTAGGCACGAAGGTCGTGGCCGTAAAAATCAAGGTGGTAAGGGTAACGAGAAAGGCTCGATGTCTGGCAAGCCCCCACGCCAACGCAGTAGAAAATTGAATGCACAGATCTTGCAAAACACTATCCATGTCTATTACGAGGGGATCCCAACCCAGGTGAAGCAAATGATCTCAACCTGGGAGGCTGAATTAAACCAGAAAGCTAAGATAGAGCCGCTGACGAAAGACTGCAGCGATCTGATCCTTGATCCTCGGTACACCCACAGTCGTCTCACTCTGTATAAACCTTTTTTTCACCTTTTCTGGCTCATGAAAAACATTGTCACCAAAGCAATGACTTCTCTCTATTGTTGTGAATACGAACCCTAGTCTCAATGCCATTTAGAAAGAACTTAAGTTGATTCAACTCCAACTTCAACACTAGAATGCTAGCCTAGGCCACATTAAGTGCCACATTTCTTGTCTGCCTCAATCCAAACTATCAAGCTAAAGTACAAAAGATCCTGCTCCAGTGGAATCATCAGATGATGAGATGATGGAAGGTCCTATTTATTATCATTTTTGCTTATGTTTTGATGTATATTTCGGGTAGAATTTATGTTTATAGTTTTATGCTTAATAGATGGTTTCCAAACTATAAGTCCTATAAGGTTTTGATAGTCAGACTCAGACTATTTAAGTTTTGGATGGCATATATTGCAGTTCGATGGCCAACAGACCTGGTTTCCCACTCGGTAGGTTGAGGCCACCAAACGTTTCTTATGATTGTAACTTACTTGATTATTGAAATGAATGAATGAATAGGTACTATCAAACTTACAAAAATAAATAAATTTATATAGCTATATAAAGAAAAAAATTCCCACTAAAAATAATAAATGATAATAATATATATAATTATATATTATATATTATTCAAAAAAATAAATAATGAATAACAATAAAATAAAGATCAAAAACATTTTTTCATATATATATAACTTTTATATTTTATTGAAATATTACACTATTATTATAATTATTTATAAATATATAGAGTTCTGATGGGAGCCAAGGAGTGGGTCACGGTGGCTAACCCTAAGTGCTTCGACCTTGGTTTGTTCCTCCATCTCTTGCTGCCATAGTTTTTCCTTGTAGGGGTTATTTTGCTAGTTTGTGGTCTTCTTGTGATGCGTCGAACGAGATTTCCATTGTTGAGGTCTACTATGGAGTTAGTTTGACCGACATTCTCTGTCATGACGTCATATGAACACTATGGGAAGTTGAGGGGGTCTGTTTTTTGGCGATAATTTGCTGCTCAACTCACATTTCGTGCCTTTCTTGTGACATTTTTTGTCATCACCATGTGGAGTGGGCTTCTTCTTAAATGATTTCTGAATTTTTTGGGTGGTTCCCTCACAGTGGCTCACAATTTTCATTATCGTCGATCCATTTGGAAGTGTCACACTCCATCCCTTCACACGTCTCTTCCACGGTTGTCATCATAGTGCCCTAGAAGGCTCTCTATCGCTGGTTATCGCTAGGTTTTGGGGCATAGCTCTTCCTTTTGAGACTTGGTGTTGGGTCTCCATTTTGTTTATTTGGGCAACTTCCTAACGCTTTATGGCATGGGTCTCACTCATATTTTTTCTATTAAGAATTTTGTTTTTGTTGGCCAGTCTTTGTGTTGTTTCTATGCTCCATATATGGGTTTTTCTCGAGCCTGTGTTCCCTACATATATATTGCTTCTTTTTTAGGTTTTCAATGACCCTATGTGCCCTGACTTATATATTTTGTTGGGCCTACTTTCCCAGATTCTTTATACTCTATCGCTTGGTTATTATTGACCTTAGGGTCCCTTTTTCATAGATATTTGTTTAAATTTCTATCTCGTTGCTCCTCATGATGATATACACACATAATGTGTCTATAAAATGTAATTTTTATTCCCTATTTACATAATAAAAATTACATTTTTTTCTCTAGAAGATATTATTTATAAATATATATATAATTATGTGTGTTTGTATTAAATAAAAAAATTAACATATATAATAAATAACAATTTATTTGGCAATTGGCATTGACATGTTTGAAGTATTGTCTGTATATATAGATTTTTTTTTCAAGTTCAAATTCCTTCTGATCAACCAAAAAATAATAATAATGACATTTAAAGATAAAATATTTTTTTAATTTTTATTTATTTTCTTTTATATATCTAAATTCTGATATATTTTTTTTTCTAAATAAAATTACTCTATTGGCATTAGAGGGATAAAATTACATCTAGACCGTAGTAAAAAAAAACTGCCCTGCAGGAGCGGCACAGAAAATCAGAGACACTGTCCTTGATAGAGAGCCTAGCCGAGAACTAGTATTCAAATCCCGCACAGGGGAGCAAGTATTGATCGTCTAACTGTGCTTACAAAAATTCAAAAAAACATGCCCATTTAACCAGATCTAGCAGGTGTGAACCCATTTATCAACGTATACCAAAAAATGCCCGCTGTAATGGGCCGCATGACATATAACAGAGGCAATAGAGCAAGAACTACACATCTGGAGGCTCCTCTTCAATTCTGCACCAACCGAACTCAGGCTGATCCTTAGCACCAGCAAAAACAGTATCATCCCTTGCACGAGCCGCATCTGTAGCAGAAGGACTAGGAGCCGCCGCTTCCATCACCACGTCCAGGGCATTGTGAGTTGAAATCTCCGGAACCTGCATGGAAAGAGGATTCTGCGCAGAGACAAAGGCAGGGCCATTCTGATTGGAGTTGAATTCTCCCACCTCCTGGGCTTCTTCATGAAAGAGCACAGAGATATGAGCAGTGAATCTTGGCCTATTCAGATTGCAATTGAAGGTGTAGATCGCCGAACCAAAAGAGGGAGATGCAAGGAGTCAGGAGGGTAATGACTGGGGAGATGAAAGCACCCTCTCCCACTACGAGTGCGAGGGTAGTGGCTGGCTGCAAGCTCGCTGGAAGGGGAGGGAGAAGTGGAGGCTAGTTTGGATGGCGCACGCCGAGGAGTGCCCCTGTGGCTCCTCATTCTGTGACGAAGACGGGGCATGCCAGAGACCACAACAAGGCTATGGATACAGGACGAATCAACCCCCGCCTCAAAGCTCTGGCTGATCAATTGAGCATTCGAATGAGGGCTAGCGACCTCCCAAAGAAACCTTAATAGAGCGACAGACCAGAACAGACGATGCCCAGACCAGCAAAGCACCAGAGACTCCACAGCAATTCCTCTGCTAAACCTGATTTTATCCCACTCCATCCTGCCTCGAATTTCCCCCATCATAACTGCAGCATTGAAGAGGGCCGAGGCATCTCGCATTCCAGGGCGTACGAAGGAGATAAGGTAATCGATTGACAGACTGGGCGGATTAAATCCGCATGAAGTGAAGTTAATGCGCCTTATGATCCCCATATACCTAAGCGCGTTCTACATCGCGCGATACTCCAGGTGGTGCAGGGCAGGCATGTGTCGTTCCACCTCACCACACCCCTGTCCCATCACGTTTATAAGCTAGCTAGACATCCGCATCCTGGGATCTAAATTCTATATTTTATTGAAATATTAAACTTCCATTATAATTGTTTATGAATATGTAAATTTATCTAATTTAAGTGTGTATGTTATAAATAGAAAATTAACATATCATAATTGTGAAGATAAAGATAAACAAATAGAAATGAAAATTATTATTCAAATAGAAATGAAAAATATTATTTAAAAAAATTGTGCTTTATGTAAATTGACAATAGGACTCCCAACATCCTCTCAAAGCTAACTTAACCCATATTGGTGTCTCCCTCATTGTCAAGTTTGACATCCGGAGACAACATTCTCTTACTGCAAGGAAACCATCGATTTTTTTAATGGTAAGTAGGTTTTAGCCTTTAGGGTATTTTTTATTTTTTTATTACAAACCTCTTTGAATTTCTTGTGATTTCATAACTAACTTGAAATAAATTTGAATAGGATTTTAGATGAATTTGTGAAAATATTAGTGTTTGAATTTTAGACTTTTTTATGAAATTATTTATGTTGGTATTTGAATTGAGATTTGCTAACCTCATCTAATAAATTCGTCCAATAATGAAATTCCACTTTGAATTAAATCAATTTTGTTTGTCAAATTTGGCAAGTTAAAAGATTGTGATTCGTACCAATTATTATGATTTTTTTTATAATTAATTCATAATTACTATTTAAAAAATCAAACTTTTTGAAATTTTATAATATGTAATAGATACACACAAGGGGCTTAGAGTAGATGGTGATAGGGTGTGCGCTACTAATTTGAAACTTCATGAGCAGCTAAGTGATGTCAAGCGATTTTGACGACTTAAATACCCTAATTCATGTCTACTCAAACTATAAGTTAAATGGTCCATTATCCCATAACTCACATAACCTAACAAACAATAAAAAAAATATCTAACCAATACACTTTCACTTCCCAATTAAATAAAACTAACTATTAAAATAATTTTTTAAATTTTAAATAAAACTAACTATTAAAATAATTTTAAATTTTATAAATAAATATTTGTTTTTGATATATGAGCCTAAGTATTTCAATGAGCAATTAGTTACTTGATAATTTGAAAATTAATGAGTTCGACCTAAAATAGTTCAATGAACTAGTGTTAATCATTTAGTCATTTCAATAATCCTATTTTTGTTTTATCCTATAGACCCCACGCTAAAGTCCAACCGACTATCTACCAAAAATAAAGCATTCAAGGTTGACAAATGATTGATTTGAAATTTTAAATTTGCGTTTTCTTGCGAAAGAAGCATATACGGAAAATCCGATATTCTTTACCCTACTTTACCTACCTAACAAACAATTTTTTTGCGAAGGAAGCTTATACGGAAAATCTTATTATCTTTACCCCACTTCACCTACATAATAAACAATTTAACGCAATCTTATTCCAAAAATAAATATTTTAAAGCATAAAGTAAATTGTAATAAAGTAATATTATAATTTTTTTATGATAATAATTATTTCTAAATTAATGTGATGATGAATTTAGATCTAGGTTGGAAAAAAGTGATTTTTTATTTTCTATGTGATTTTTCTAGAAAATATGAACATTATATTATGAATCACAGAAACATAAAATCTGAGATAATAAAGTATTATTATAACTTAAGGAAAACAATATAAATATATATTTATTAAATGTAAAACTGCCAAATTTCAAATTATTGAGTAAACTACTCTCTTTGATATTATATTGCTTAAAAATATTAAGTTTTATTTTAATATAATAATATATAAAATATGTACCATAATAAAATAATTAAAAATTATAATTAATTTAAATTTTATTGTGTTGAAAATTTATCTATAATATAATTTAGCCAACAAAACTTGAATTGAGTAAATAAGTGTACAGTTAAGACTTCCTGAGTGTTTTACTACAAAATTAATAAATTAAAAAATATTTTTTTAAATATTTAATTTTATATTCCTAAATTTTAAATTGTATAAAAAAATTATTGAAATTTGAATTTATAAATTAATAGAAAATAATATATAAATATGATGCCTTATTGTAAATTGCAAATCTAATTCGAAGATTATGATTCCGTTGGTTCTCACTTATAAATGAATTTTTCTTATAGTTTATTTTAATTTTTAAAAATAAATATAAAATAAATAAAATATATCATAGATAATAATTTAACTAAATAATGATAATAATTTAGATTTATATGGATGAAAAAATAATACAACTAAAAACTCATTAATTTTGTGTGGACAAAATTTATAGTTTCAAACTAACTTTATTCTTTATTAAATACATATTTACATTGGTTTGCGAGACATATTGACATAGAACCCATTATCATGATTCTTTGTATTTTTATTCTTCTCTTTCAGAACCAAAAACTTGTAAATATAACCCTATCTTAAAACTTAAAATATCTCATTGAAAATTAATTAACAATTTTCACCAAAAATCAAAGGCTAAAACAACAATAATGTATGTGAAAAAAACTTTTAATTAATAGTAATTTATCCACAGAAATACTTTAACTGTAAAAACTTCTGAAAATAATTATTAACAAAATCCATTAAATATTAAATATATTAAAATGCTTATGTCAACAAACTCCCTTCCTTAACCAGAATTTTATGATTATATTTGTGTTTTTAATATTTTTAAATAAAATTCATTAAACTTTAACATTTTATTCAACAAATTTTTGTTGAAGAAAAGAAATATAAATTATAATCTTAAAGTTATTAAATATTAATAAATAAATAAAACATATTATTTAATTGGTTAATATATCATCTTTATGATGACAAAATGATAAAATTCTAGTCATTTATGTTAATGTTTTTAACATGTTGAAATATGAGGTCTAGACCTAATCTCAAGAGCTTTTGGGAATTGACATTATAACTTTCTAATCGGCGGAGCACTAATTTAACTGGTTAAACTAACTCGTGGCACTCATTCTAACAACATTTTTATTCTTTAAAAAAAATTAATTATTTATACTTTATCATTATAAGGATAAAAAGAAAGAAATCTTATTATTTATACTTTATCATACGATAAAGGAAAGTCATAATCACTTAGGTTAGTGCTTTTAATATGTTTAAATATGAAGTCTTTATAATCATAAATAGATTGAGTTTCATAATATACGTGTGTATTATTTAATATATTTAAATAAAAATTATTATATGATTAAATAAAAATTAATAATTATAAAATAAGTTATTAAATATTAATTATCCTATAAAGTTGGAAATAAAAAACCAAATAAATTAAAGTTACATTATTTTATCGAGCACATGTATGGTTGTGTGAATCTCTTAAATGGTTAAGTTTAAGGTGGTTCATTATTAATAAGAATTCCACATAAATTATTAAAAAAATCTAACAACATAGATTTTTTAATACTGCTCCAATTTATAAAATATTAAAATATAATTTATTTATAGAATACTATATTTTAGAAATCTAATTTTGTTTTATGGAATTTAATACGTAGTTAAAAAAAATAAAAATCTATAAACACCTTGGTATTGGAAGGTGTGTTTTCAACATTGATGGATAGAAGTGTGGTGATTTTTTAATACTAATTAAAAAAATCATAAAGTAATAATAATTAAAATGTGAATTAAAATTAAACACAAGAATAATGGAATATATCTAAAAGTAATTAGTAGTTAAAAAAATATAAAAAAGTAGTAGAACTAATAATATAAAGTGTTGAGTTAGAAGGTTATACAATGTAAGATAATTAATTAATAGATATATTAGTAGAAAGTATGGAAAGGTAAATAAAAGCTAATATAAGAAGGTGGATGTGTGTGAGAGAAAGAACTATTCTTTATATTTTATATGAGTATAATGTTATTATAAGAAATTATTATGAGCTACAACATATTATATTCCATAAAGTTTTATAGGTGGAGTGGATAATATTATTATATATATATATTATATATATATATATATATATATAAGTTACTTAAATATATATATATATAAAAAATTTATAAAAAAAATTATTTTATAGCAAATGACTTTTATTTTTTATTTTAATTTTTAATTAAAAATAAAGTTCAAAATTTATACCAAAAAAAAATCATTAAAATTTTGCATGGTGAAACAATCATTTTACTTTAAAATAATATGTAAATTTAAACAAATTTAAAAAGGATGTTCTTGAGAAGAAGAACAACTCTTATATCTGGCATAGCTCAATGAAAGCTAAGCTTTGACTATGTGGCAATTTGAAATGGGAGATTGGTACTGGTGATAAGATCTATATAGGTATGGATGCTATAAAGGGCATGGATGGAAACTACATTCTCTCTGTCCCATTGATTAACTATCTCAACAATTGTGGTTTTTATTCTCTAGCACATATTGGCAATAATCAAGCCTCCATATTATCTCCCACCAAATGGCTATACTCCTATGACATGGAGCTTCTTGTGGAGTATGTGGTTGAATGAGAACAATACTATTTTATGCTTTGTCAAGCTAGAATAACACTGACCGCGATGCCTGGTAGACTGGCTTGGGGTGGGCTAGTGCATGATGGTAACATTGCAGTCAAAGAAACATATGGATTTATTTCACAAGGTGTTGTAGCGGCTACAACCACCCTCCAAAATTTTTCCTTAGCTTCATTTTGGAGACTCCCTACTAACCATCCTTAACACCATGTATTGCACTGTCAAGTACACAAGCTTAAGTGGTTTTCTAGCGATTGTCAGTCGGTGCATGATAGCTTGTTGCATCCCCCGCACAAGTTGTTTCTCCGGACTTGGTCCAGCTGCAAGTTGAGCAGCTCCCTCAAGAAATTGTGCAATCCTAGAGGGTAACCAAGCTTCCCTCCATAAATTGCGTAATCTTGTCTGGCAGCCTGTTGGGCTCCAGAATTGCGCAATTCTGACTGTCGACCTTCACTGGAAAAACTGTGTAATCTCTCCAATCAGGACTGCTCAACCTATAAATTGTGCAATTCTAGGCAACAGTCAGCTACTCAGCCGAGAAATTGCACAATTCTGGGCAGTAGTCAGCTACTCAGCCCAGAAATTTTGCAATTCTAGGCAGCAGTCAACTACTCAGCCCAAAAATTGCATAATTCTAGGAAGCAGTCAAATGTTCAGCCCATAAATTGTGCAATCCTTCTTGGTAGCCAACCCAACTCCCTCCTAGAAATGTGCAAATTTTCCCCTCAGTCAAGCAGGTTGTTGCATGTTCCATTGGATTAACTGGTTCCACCCAGGATCAAGAAAACTTGACTTGCATGCATGGGCTTCCTTTCGCCAAAATAGCAAAAAGAAACATGCAAAAAGCATCCCTAGATTTTACGGAGCTATTTTTAGTAGTTGGAGGTTACATGCAAAGATCATTTTAGAATCTTTCCTCCTAGTGTCACTTTTTCCTAGATTTGTGGCATGCACATCATGAGCCTCAACCTTATTTATTCGATGCTTCATATCTCACTTATTCACATCAATCTTGGAGATCTGACATCCCATAACATATCCAGGAGTCTTGAACACATCCAACTCAACAATTTACGGGTAAGTCCTCTTAACTTGTCTTTTGCATCATTTTTATCACTTTTGTGTTTTCGCTTGTGTAAGTGATGTTTGCTTGATTTTTGTGAACGCTTGTTGTCGTTTTCCTACATATTATCTTGTACTAGTATCATTTCAGTTTTCATTAGCATCTCACTATTATTGGATGCATGACACTATTTTGCACGAACGAGCATCGATTCAGTGACTCGCTTCTCACACATGCATGTTGTTCCGTTTTCTAAATATTTCATTCACTGTTTTCATGCACGATCATTCGCTCCTACTTACACTCAGTATCGCCATGCATCCACATTCACATTTTCTTTCAGTTGCCCGTCGGCAGGTCTCAACAACCTTGGCCCAGACTCTGCCTCACCAAGACAACATTGCGCAATCCTGAGAGGGAAGGCTTAGCCTTCCTCTCAGAAAATGCGTATTTCTGCCCAGTTACTATCCTCCAGTCTTGCAATGTGCAATTCTGAGAGGCAGTGACTGCTAGCCCAGAAAATTGCGCAATGCAGTCGCTGGGCCTGCGACCCTAACTATTCTAGATTGCGCATTGCACAATTCCAGCATCCATCTAGCCTCTCGACAGCCCGAACTGCCTTTTGTGTAGTTCTGGAAGCTAGTCTCCTAGCCACCTAGGGAAAATTGTGCAATCCTTGCTAGTCAATCCCCAGGTATGTTGCATGTTGTTCCTCAAGTTTGCTTTAGTTTTAGCTAACAAATTTCTTACCATGCACGTCGCCATGTCTCCAGATCTAACAGGTGTTCATCTGTCTCTCAACAATTCAAGATCAATGGTCTCCAAGAGATCAGAATCAAAGGACGTGATGGAAGTGCAACTAGAGCAGCAGTTGAGTGAGTGTCTACAAGTCTGTCGATCTATGAAGACACCAAGATGATTGTAGACAAGGACATCAATTTGAAATGGCAAGAGGTCAATGATGCATTTGCAAGCACATTTGGGGAAGATCTCGAAGACCTCCAAGTCTGTATGAACATCCACAAGTCCCGCTTGTACTGGATTTCATGTAGGTAACCCGTGCTCCCATAAATGGACATGATACATTGGACTGTCTCACACACTAACCCTGAGACGATGACATTGAGTAGTGTCAGTGGGATGGAGATTGTGATCTTCAGGGCACAGGATTATGAACAGATGTATCATATGTTGAAGCTAGTGATCACCATGGAGACACCCTTTAGCATACCTAGCAGCAATGTCAACTCTAGAGATATCTTGAAGAACTTGGTGAAGGAGCTAACCAAATTCAGGATGACACCCAACTAGGTCTACAAGACAAAGATATTGCAAAAGGCGTATCAATACTTGGTCATATTTGCATGTCGCTTGTATGGTGAAGAGAGCACGAAAACCTTCCCGAAAATTTGGGTGATCACGTTGGACCAACTAGCCAGAGAAGGCAAAGCATGCAACTGGTCTGACATGTTGGCTCACCATCTGAAGGAACAGGTAACAAGAGCTCGATAGCCACCCAAGGGCCAGCAAGCAGAAATCTACATGTCCACTTCCATCTTCGATGCAATCTGTGTCTGTCAGGAGTTACTGGGCTTGAAGTGCACATAGACATTGGTGAAGACCTCTGTGAACAATTATTGTAAGATGTTGTCCGAATGCAGCTTTAGAGGAGTTATCATATAACTGCCCGATCATTTTTTCACCCCGGTGTACAAGATTATATTTGAACAGGATCCACCTTGCATGTCGAAGGAAGCAATGGAGGCATTGATTGATATATCAAATTGGTATGCCTCACTGTTTGACACCTTCATACAGATGTACAGTGCGGAGAAGCCTCCGCATGTTCTACCAAATTTTTCCTTATACAAACTCGTCATACAGGAAGTATCATATCACATCTCAGCAGGATTGTTAGCCAGGATGCACTAGAAGAACAAGGCACCTTGTCCCGCTCTTCCATTGCGGATCGGGTTATATGAGATACAAAATTTCAAGCATGCAGATGTCAAAGCATAGGAGATCAAGAAATATCCCTTTCGACGCCCAAACCTTCAACCCGTATGACCCACATTGCCTTGTGAAAGACCACTGCTTCAGAGTACAGTTTACTTGGATCCACAGGGCATGTCATTGGGCATAGGAAGACCCATGGAGATATTGTCACAGCTTCTTCAGACCCAATGAACCAGTCGGCCTCGCTTTGTAGTGGTGCGTGAAGCAGCATCCTAGAGAGCACCAACAACAATAGTGGCAGAGGTAAATATACGAGTGCACGACAAGGGTAAGAGGAAGATTGTCAACGGCATGGAGTAGGAACAAAGTTGCAAGTTTTGAGCAGACCCACTTGTGCAAAAAGTATCTTTGGCAATAGAGGCGAAGAGGCAAGAACACGATAAGGAGAACGTGCAAAGGTTGAAAGAAAGACAGAGAATGGAGGAAACAGAGAAGGAGTTGCATGAGTTGAAGGAGCAACTTTGGAAGGAACAGGAGTTGCGCAGAGAGGAGAAGAAAGCGTAGCCAGAATAGGTACAACAGCGGGTGCAACATGTACAAACATATGAAACTGCGCCCGTATAGGTAGCCGAATCATCCGAACAACTGGCATCAGCCAGATAGGGTGAGCCATCGTAGGAGCAGGACTTTGCTCAAGAGATTGAACAAACACTTAAGTAGATGGATACGGACATGGATCAATAGGAGTTAGAGCAAGACATCGACCTCATGCCTCACCACCAAGAGGTCGATCCACCAGCTTCACCATATCCAGAAGCGGAGCAAGTCCCAAGCGCCCAAGGAGACACTGAGATCCTTGGAAAAAATGCGGAAGAGGAGATGCAAAACATCTCATTCAATGAATACAAACATAGAGTTATGAAATCTTGCAAAGTCTCCACTCTGGATGATCACACATCTCTTGTGTAGTTTGAGGAACGAGTGGTCGTGTCTGACGTGCACAAACATCCAACAACATTGGTCGCTACTACTAGAGCATATGCCGAAGCCAGTAGCTTGAGCATTAGCTTCCTAATAGTTGAGAATGAATGAATGGATAAGGAGTTACAGATGGCCAAGCAGGGAGTAGAATTGGTAATAGCATCCGCCCAAGCAGAGTTAAAGAAGCAATATTGGATGAATTCCCTTGACATGGTCACGTGGGCATTGTATTCCAAGTTTGGTATTGTCCATAAGGAAGTTGTCCATCTTAATGGTTGGAAGCAGCGATGTCCAAGGAGAGTGCGTATCTTATCGAACATGCATACTTTTGTTGATTACAAGTAAACATGGAAAATGATATACAAGGGAGCCCACTACACTTACCTAAGATGATGAATCCTAGAGCGGTCGAGTTGAAAGCACAAATCCAGAGTCAGATCCAGAACTATTGAAGATATCCCGCAGCTCATCACTAGTTTATAGGCTTCCCATGCATGGGTATTTAGGAGTATGGATGTTGTCATGTGCACACATTTGATCCCATCTATTGGGACACTCACCTAGGTGAAGACAAAGGCACATGTCCTACTGGAGCTTGACTCGTACTTTGACGAGTTGATGCGTATAGCCACTAGCCCAGACTTGGTGATCAGTGCATACACCATGCACAAGTATGTTGTTGGTCTGGCTGCACTCAAGACAATGATGCGCATGCTATTAGATGAGTTGGATAGAGGAGTAGAAAACTTGGATGCTATGGAGGCAAGAGTTCATTTCCAGAAAGATGTCACCTTAGAGTACTCGGACACCATCACAGACTACCAAGCTTGGCATCAGTTCACTATTGTCGACCACCATGAGGATGTCGAAGAGTTTGTCTTCTCACAGTTGTCTGAGTCATAGTGATGTCTTGCATGGCGTGTTCAAGCCTATTTTGTCTCACATGGGTACATGTGTAGATTGTATGCAATGTCTTGTCAAGTGTAAGTTCAAGTGTCGATAGTTGGATGTAACAGTCATAAGGTAGATGAAGATTCATGAGAGTAGATGAATTGTCACAAAGAGGAATGTCAAAGGCCACTCGACTCTTTGCTATATAGTCCCTCATAACTCATTGTACAGGATTTTGGTTAGCCAAGCTTCCAATAGGAGTATCTTAGAGAAAGCTTGGACAATATTGTAATGAGCCTCGACTTCTCCACTATGCAGAGCTAGTATATCTCTTTGGAGGAGCAGGCGGGTTGACTGTAACATTCCACTATCAGAACTAGTGGTTGGACATGGATGTATTGTATGACCGGAACTTACACTTCTTAATATAACAGAGGCAACACAATTCATGCATATGTCGTATTGTATTCCAGTTATCTTGTTTACTCTAAATGATATATGTATTTGTTTGCTTACTCATGCATGTATGGAATATTATGTATAAGTATGTATGAATCTTACTGAAATGTGATGATTGGTTTAACCATCACTTTGAATTGCTCACTAACTTGCTTTCCAGTTTGTGATGCATCTTCGCTCGTGTGTTCCCTTCCAAGCCATGTACTATTACAGGTTGCCAAAGGGCGCACTCACCCTACTTTCTGCGTGTTGGAAATGTTCATGCACCTTCCTTTGACTCGTCATAGCTATCACAACCTTGCTACGAACAGGGACATCTTACTTGCCTTTGTGTGAAATCGTGGTCAAGGCAATACTGTACGACCCACTGTTGAGACTCCTACACCAAATGGTTTGAGGTCTAATTGGGAATTCTTACAGGAAGATCCCCTAACATGTTGGCGGGTCCAACACCGTCAACATTTTTGGTGCTAGAAGGAGGGCCAAACGACAAGTTGTGTCCTCTCATTTAGTTTTGAACCTTTGCACATCTATCATGGATCCTATTAGTATCAGTGTTTAAAGCCTTCCTCCAGTGATCAAACATGGTCTTACAAAGTGATTTTTAAATGTCATGGTCAAATTTTGTCATTTCAGTGGGTCTTCAAATAAAATTTGGTCACTAGGTATTAGGTCTAGGATTTGTTTTCACTTCTTTCAAAATTGTCCAAATGTCAGTCCATGTCACCATTCAGATGAGTGTACCATCATTCAAAGGGTTGTCATCATCATTTCAGGTTCCAATGGGTCATTTTACACCTTGTTCATGTTTCAGTTGTACTTGGGTAAGGCTCATTTCCCTCTTTTACTAATCATCTTGGAGAAGAGAGATCTGTTGATATGACATGTATGCTTGATGATGTGTTTTATACTAATGATTTTCCTAAGTTTGATTAGTATGATGATGATGATTATGTTCTCCAAACAGAAGCTAATCTTGTAGACAAATCAATAACTGGTTTGTGGAAGGAGGAAGTTCATTTTCAGCAGCTCGAATATAGTGATCAACCATCACATATCAGCTATGGAAGTGAGAAGGGAAGTGCAGAAAATTTTGAAGTAAGTGGAGGATCTTTGCCTTTTTGTTTTGCCTCATTTCAAATCATCAGAGACAATGTTCATGCAATCAGAAGTCAACCATTGATAGGTTTCTATATTGACCATCTTGAGGGTAATGAAATCCTTGTTCAGGACTTTTCATATCCAAATTTACAGCCCCTGAATGCCATTGATTGTCAAGTTGTAGATGAAGACTTGAAAGCTGGAACATATGATCAAATGATGCAAGATGTTTCTGTACCATTCTGTTTTGAATCATTTCAGTTTTTGAAGGGAAATTTGCATAGTATATCTTCATAGAAAATCATGCAATCTCATTAGAACCAATAGAAAATGGGTTGGAGTAGTCTTTTCAAGTTTTTTACGATCCAATAGTTGATGTGTTGGATGATGTTTGCAATCAAAGTTCTTCTCCACTAGTTAACTGTGAGATTGAAACAAGTATTGATACAAACTTGATCTGGCAGTCGATTTCTTTGTCATTATCAGCAGGAGTCTCGTCATAAAGCTCATATCAAAGTTTGCATTCATGGTATGAGGAGAAGCAAAGTAATCCATTGGATGAGCTAAGTCCTAGTGCACATGAATTTCAAGATCCTTATGCAGTATTTTTGGAGTCAAATAGAGAATCCATATTATTTAATGGATCTGTTTACAAGTTTTCATGGAAGTTGCCTTTCAGCAGTTCTCTCTTGTTGTTCATAAATAAGTGCTTGCGGAGAATTCAAACAACAGCCAGAATGCTAACTTGGTTGCATTGGTTGTTTCATTTCACATGATCAGGTGATGAATGGAACAGTTAGAGTAGGTTCTATTGAATAAGATCCATTTGAGTATTTTTCCAGTTTGTCAATTGCACTTTAGTATCGAGTTAGTTTTTAGTTGAGTAAAAGTTAGTTTGTGTCATCAAGTCATCAGTTTTCAATCACGTATTTCAGTTTGAGTTTTTGACTCCATTGCCCAATGGAAGGCTACTAGGTCTACGGTGTTCTTGGCACCTCCAAGGAGCTACCATCCCCATTGGAGCCAATGCTAGTGTCAGTATTTGAAGCCTTCCTCCAGTGATCAAACATGGTCTTACAAAGTGATTTTAAGGTGTCAAGGTCAAATTTTGTCATTTCAGTGAGTCTTCAAATAAAATTTGGTCACTAAGTATTAGGTCAAGGATTTGTTTTCACTTCTTTAAAATTTTTCCAAATTTCGGTTCATGTCACCATTCAGATGAGTGTACCATCATTCAAAGGGTTTTCATCATCATTTTAGGTTCCAATGGGTCATTTTACACCTTGTTCGTGTTTCAGTTGTACTTGGGTAAGGCTCATTTCCCTCTCTTAGGGTTTTGAAGGTAATTTCTATTGGATGGTAAAATTATCAAAAAAACATGTATCCTGATACTCATTCACCTTTCCCTATTCTTAATGTACCTTCTTAAGCACTTCCCATCACTGATATCCCTCAAATTCATCATTTTCCCACAAACCCTAGCTTCTTGCTACAATTTGACAATTTTCTAGGCTAGGCCTAAGTTTTTCCCTTTTTGACCCCTTCCCCTCACTCAATATTTAAAATTCCACTTTCCACTGCTTCCTAACATCCCTCCCTACTTCCCAAAATTTTCTCAAGAATTTAGAAGCCCCTTATCCCCTTCATTTCCCTTAATTTCTACAAATCTCATGTTCCACACATCCGGATAGGTTTTACTCAAGTGATGTTTTTGAGAAATAAAAAATGAATTTGGAAAACATGAGAGATATTTTTGTCCATCATATGCAAAGGAAGAAAAACCTCCTTCATTATTTACATAGGTGTCATGGTTTTAGAGAAATGTAAAAAATACAGTTTCCTTACGAGAATTGATGCACTTCTGGAGTGACTTTTGGAAAATCGATATTTATCCTATATTAAATGTCCAAATTACTTTCTTGATGAGTCAAATGATATCTATACAAAGATAAATTTCCAATTAGCTATCATGAGCTCAATTTTGAGTTGAGGAAGACCTTCAAAAGTTGACTGAAACAACACTCTACATTTAGGCAACTTCATTTTGACCAGTCTTGGGATATTTTACTTTTGATAGGGAAAATGAACTCCAAATTAGAAAATTAAAGATATTATGGAAAGTAGACTCAATAATATTTCCAACGAGCTATCTTGCGCCAAATTTAGACACTAGGAATGCCTACAAAATCAGTCTACAAAAAGGCAATGCACACTTGTTAGTTGGCGCAGTGCATTAAATTGGCGCTGCACACCTATTGAGTTTCAGCAGTGTAAATTTACACTAGTGTTGTGCGCCTGTTGGGGAGACTCAAAACACTTCTAAAATGCATCAAATTTCATCTAAAGCTCTTGAATACCTTTTTCCAAGTAAGTATACCATTCCTCGCTAAAAAGAGTTTTTCTTGGTTGCTTGAATGTGTTTGGCATCATTTCATAGCAAATCCTATTGGCATTGAAAATTTCTCTCATAAACCCTAAATAAGCTAAGCTACCTCTCATAAGCCATCAAGGGTCATTTGCTACTCTCCTCCTCCATTTACACTTAGTTTACCAAGTCTTTTCACTCTCCATCACTCATTAATATTCATTCCACTAAACCCTAATTTCTACATCAAACCCTAGCCCTAATACACTATTCACTTTCCCTAATTCCCAATTCTTACATTCCCATTTACCCCCAATCCCTTATCAACTCTATACCCTAACTCCCTCAAGCATCCACACCCTCATCTTACACCTCACTTACCTTATATTTTTACAATCTCTTCATACCCATCTTGTTATCACTACAAACCTTCATTTCACATCACCTATCACATCACCAAAAAACCATGGAGAGATACATAGACTATGAGAGGGGAGGAAAATTTCAATGACACTTCTGGAGAAGCACATGTGACAAGAAAGCTACACAAAGGGGGAAATATCATTAGGGAGGGACCTACCAGTCTCATAGAGTTGCTTGCTTGTCCTCTTGCTATATCTTGTTTTAGACATCATTCTTGCTATGAGTTTTGTGAAATGGTGGAGAGGGTAAATTTTCATCATGAGCTTGCCCAGTTGTTTGTCACCCATCTACATAATAGCCAAGTGAACCTTGCTGGTGTCTCCTTCACCTAGTCACCTACCACCATGTCAGAAGCAACAGGCATTCCAAATGTATGTGAATAGTGGAACAAGATATGTAACTCAAGGATGAAGAGGCTTAAGGCTAAGTTGAAAAAGGGCCTTAAGAAAGAAATAAGAGCATGATAAACTCAAAATTATTGGTTGAAGCATCATTGGCCCAACAAAGCACCTAAAAAGGATCACTCATGCCAAATTTCAAGAAATTTGGAGCAATGTTTGTCATTTTTGAAATTTTTAATGTGAAAAACAAGCTTTTCCAACGCTTTTGATGGAGAACTCCATTTGCAAAATGGCTTACATTTTTGGGATCAACATGGAAAAATATGAAATCCCAGAAATAGTGAGAAGATTTGGAGAAGGTCTTGGTCACGAAAAGGGCAAAAAACACCTAAAAAGTGCCCTCTCTGCCACTTTTTTCCACGCAGGAAGCAGTCTTGGGAGAATCATTTTTTTTTTTTTTTTTTTTTTTTGGGGGGGGGGGGGCGAATGAACTCCAAATTCATAAATTCAAGTTGTTCCAGAAATTAGACTCAACAAGCTTTCCAACGATCTATCTTGCACTTGATTTGGACTCCGGGAAGGCTTCCAAAATTGGTCTGGAAAAAGCATCGCGCATTAAAATTTTGGCGCTGTGCATTAAATTGATTTTGCCAATTTTCCCTGATTTTCCAGATTTTTCCTAGTTTTCTTGGGAGATCATCTTTTTCTTCATTTCTTGGGAAATTTAAGCATGGTAAATGATGAATTCGATGTAAATATTGATGAAAATCACTTCATAGTGTAGATGCATCAATTTCCAAGTGGTTTTGAGCTGTAATGAATTGGTTTCCTTGGTTTTAGAGGTAAGTTGTTCCATTGCATATATTCTTGTTCTTAGTTTAGATATGGTTGAAACCACCCCTCTTCTCATGGATTTGACCCTGATAGCTAGCATGAGTGGTTTCCTTGCCTATATTATGTAATTTCTTAGTCATTTGTAAAGGTTGGACTTTGGCAGAAGTATTGGCTCTCATTGAACATTTGTCTTAGCAGTTTGGCAAGGAATAAAACCAGGTTTCACAACTATTTTTGTGGGATTCTTGTGACAATGAGTTTATGTATTGTTTCTTCTTTGTAATGAGTTTTTCCTAATGTTTTATATGTATCCACGTCTCTCTCTCTCTTCTAAACTAAATGAATCAAGGTGAATAAACAAAATACACTAATTTACAGTGCTTTGTCTTGGGAATGCATTTGATTTTCAATGTTTTCAATTGTTTGAAGAGGATTCATAATTTCTTTATGCCCTCCTCAACTCCTTAGTTGTCTTAATCTACCATCTCAATCCATTTTGAGTACATAAACCCTTGTCTACCTCGTCCCGCAGAACATGCCTGTATCCCTGAGTTGATTTCCTGGACCCAATCTGCCTTCTCCAATTGATCCAGCAACCAAAACCTAAAAATCAAACCAGAAACCCTAATTTACTATACGTAGCCTAAAATCAGAATTCATTTCAGTCATCTCAAGATATAATTGCAACTATTCTCAATGAGATTGATAAGGAGAGAGCCCTCTCCCAACCTGGTAGGGCTAGTTACCAGGTTAAGCGTGGTTTGATGTTACCATAGACCTGCCTTCCTTTAGCCTAACGTAGATCCAGGCACTAACAGATCTTGTTACACTCATCCCTCCACAATGTGTTTCACATGTCGAACCTCTCCACATCACGAGGGAGTTCAAAGATATCTTGTTCGAATTTGGGTATGATGGTGAAGGTGAAGTGGCCTAGCCTGTGTTCTTACATGACTTACTTTCCATTCTTGATGAGGAAGATGGATGTTCTTACGAACAGGCTAGCCTAAAACTTGCACATGCACTTCATGAATCCTCACGACATTGATGTTGTAGCCTACCTACTGACAACGTGCACTCACTTGAGCATTTTTGTGATCTCATTGAAGACACTTTCCATCATTTTGATCCAGAATATCTTCACTAAAAACTGTTACAACATTGGAAGGCTCCGCCTGAATCGCTTATGGATTTTTGGCAGCACTTCTGTGATTTTCAATTTCAAGCTCTGAAAAGCCAGATGAAATTTCCTTATGTTTGGGATAGATTTGAGTACTTTCTTAACAAATCAGTCCATCCCAAGAAGAAGTTTGAGCCCAAGCCTCGCTCAGCATACTTCAATGATGGAGTTGCGCAATCAGAGATGGACACGGTCACTGTCACAAGTGATTGTCTGTCGTCCCCTCATCAAACAACTTCACCACTGCAGAGTGATACGAGAAAGCATGCTCACACATCTATTCAATTGTCACATCTTCCCAACATCACTTCACTGAATTTTCATGCAGATTTGGTTGTGATTCCATTGAGTTTTCATATGCATTTTACACCACAACCTCCATCTTCATACTCGGATAATCCTCTGAATGATACTTTCTTGTGTTCTTCCATTCCAGACTGTACACTTGTTGTGAATGAGGGTCAAGCCATCGACAGAGTTGGTGTTGCACAACCAACATGCGTTGTCATTCATGAAGAGTATGATTGGGAGCTTGAGCATTAACATTTGGTGAAGAATGACTCCTTTAGATTCGAGCCTCCTCCATTCTTCCCTGACCTCTTTGGTGAACCTGCCATCCATGTTTCACATGTGTATCTCCATCTACGAATGTGCCCATTGTTGATCAGTCATAAGACACACTGAATGTCAATCCATCATTCGACAACGAAGAGGATAAATTATTCATTGAAAATCCACTTGAATTTTCATCTGCCTTTTCCCAAAACACAAAGGTTGAATTTGTTGGCTTCTCGTCTACCCCTCTGTTTTATTCATTAGATTATGAGGATGCCGATGAAATCATTGATTTTACTGATCGTAGTTGGCGTGATCTATTTTCTCCCGTATTTGATCACGATGATGATTCTATCACAGTTGATTTTTTGAAGCCACTGGTTTATGATGATCTATCTGTCGACAAAGTCGAAACCCCCAAGACTATTGAGGCTCTTTAGCCCGAGCTGATAGTTATGTCATGTCCTCGCTGTCCTGGGTTTGGTTTCACTTCCGATCAGGAAATTGTTGAAACACCCAAGGCTCCTTATCACTCATTTTTATGAATTTAAGATCAATCTCACACATAGATCATACTTCCTCCACTAGAACTACACAATCCCATCACTCATGGAATCCTACATTGCAAGCACACATGCACGATGTAATTTGTCTTTGTTTCTTTCGTTGGCTTGCATGTCACAATCAAGAGTATGCATATGCTTCACAGTTGCACGTAGTGTTGCACAGCACCGTGACAAGTCCACAGACTACATGTCATGTACTTGAACTCACTTATTTTTTGTGGACACAATGAAACATAGAGTGTGTTTGTCTTCATTGTTATATATTTCTTGTTTGCTGGTTCATAGAACCGGGTTTCTTGTGGACCATGCCTTCACCAACATGGGTCAACCAATGTGCTGGTGGCTACATTGGAAGTATCACTTTACATGATTAGGCCTATGCACCGTTAGCTTAGTTGTAGGAGTAGTGATTGCTTTTGGTTGTTTTCATACATGCTTGTTTTCTTACTTACCTCACATGTTTGTTTGTTTGCTTACCTACTTTGCTTTTACATTTACTTTTGCATTCAATTTGTTTTATATTTGTTTTCTTGTTTCACGCTCGTAGGTTAGTTTTGCATGAAGTCGTGTGTGACTCTTGAAACAAGCTGGGTAAAGTACAAGAAGCTATTGACATTTGGTTATCTATTGTCCTCTCTCTTATGTAAGAAATTGTTATCTTCATTCCATGATATGTCGATGGGAAATACATATTGTTCAAAGTAAATCTTGGTGAAAACAAAACACTTGCATGCTAACTAGTGTCACCTACTCTAGTCGGTTGTTTTTGGGTTAACCCTTGGAAGCTTAGTCAAGTAGAGTAAGATGAGGGGGAAAACCTTAACAGGCACATTAGAGGTATATAATAAACTACTTCTCTAAAGGAATAACCTCTTCTACTCTCAATAAGTTGGGATCCCTCTTTTGCCTCTGAAATGAATAAGTGTTATGCACAGTTATGAAAATGAAAAAAATAAAAAGTGAAAAAATTCTAAATTCTAAATGAATAAGACAAAAGAAGAGAAAGATTTCCTGTGCAGAGAGATGATGCAAGTAACTCCTCCAAGATACTGACCAGGTTCTCTGACAATGGAGAAATACTTGTGTTCCTGCGTGACTCCACCGAGGTATTGTCCAGGCTTGCGGGCAACAGAGCAACACCATAGATGAAACTAAGACTCTGACGACTATACTGCTTGTGCACCAATATACCCCTCTACCCTAATCGAAACAACTATGTTGGATTGGCTTGGAATGTGTGTCAACCGACCAAGGTCTTAGCAGATGCTACATCTTACAATCAAGAAAGTGTGGAAACAAGACGAACTGAGAACTGAACAATACTTCTGGAGGTGTTAGACTTGCTTTTCACGAACAAGGTCCATTAAAAGAGCTGGAGTTCTACCACTGTGTTGCCAAGCCTTGTAGAAAATACAACGACCCTCCAAAATTTTTCCTTAGCTTCGTTTCGGAGCCTCCATACCAACCATCCTCAACACCATGTCTTGCACTATCAAGTACATAAGCTTCAATGGTTTTCTAGTAGATTTCCAGCCTGTGCATGATAACTTGTTGCATCCCCCTCACAGGTTGTTTCTCCAGACTTGGTCCTACTGCAGGCTAAAAAGCTCCCTCAAGAAATTACACAATTATGGAGTGGAACTAGCCTTCCCTCTAGAAACTGCGCAATCCTATCTAGTAGCCTGTTGGGCTCCAGAATTGTGTAATTCTGCCTGTCAACCTTCACTGGAAAAACTACGCAATCTCTCCCAGTAGGACTGCTCAGCGAATAAATTGCGCATTTTTGGGCAAAATTCAGCTGCCCACTCTAGAAATTTTGCAATCCTTCTGGGAATCCACCCAGCTCCCTCCCAAAAATGTGCAAATTTAACCCTCAGTCAAGCAAGTTGTTGCATGTGCCATTAGGTTGACCGGTTCCACACGGGACCGAGAAAACTTGACTTGCATGCATGGGCTAATTTTTCCAGAAATAGAAAAAGAAACATGCAAAAAGCATCCCTAGATTTTAGGGATCTATTTTTAGCAGCGGGAGGTTACATGCAAATATTGTTTTAGAATCTTTCTTCCAAGTGTCGCTTTTTCCTAGGTTTGTGGCATGTGCATCATGAGCCTCAAACTTATTTATTTGATGCTTCAAAGCTCACTTATTCACATCGATCTTAGCGCTCTAACATCCCACAACACATCTAGGAGTTTTTGACACATCTAGCTCAGCTATTTAGGGGTAAGTCCTCTTAACTTGACTTTTGCAGCATTTCTGTCGCTTTTTGTGTTTTCTCTTCTGTGAGTGTTGTTTGCTTGATTTGTGTGAACACTTGCTGTCATTTGCATGCATATTATCTTGTACTAGCATAATTTTAGTTTGTGTTAGCATCTCATTGTCGTCTCATGCATGACACTATTTTGGACGAACGGTCTTTGATTCAACGAGTCACTTATCACCCATGCATGTTGTTCTATTTTCTGAATCTTTCATTCACTATTTGCATGCACGATCATTCACTCCTGCTTACACTCAGTATCGCCATGCATTGACATTCACATTATTTTCAGGTGCCCATCGACGAGTCTGGGCAACCTTGGCCTGAACCCTACCTCACCAAGCCAACATTGTGCAATCCTGAGAAGGAAGGCTCTGCCTTCCTCTCAGAAAATGCACATTTCTTCCCAGTGATTGTCCTCCAGACTTGCATTGTGCAATTCTGAGAGGTAGTGATTGCTAGCCCATAAAATTGCGTAATGCAATCATTGGGCCTTCAACCCTAGCCAGTCTGGATTGCACATTGTGCAATTCTACCAGCCAGTGAAACTCCCAGCATCCTAGACTACCTTTTGCGTTGTTCTGGAAGTGAGTATCTCAGCCTCCCAAGAAAAATTGCGCAATCCTTACCAGTCAATCCCCACGTATGTTGCATGTTGTTCCTCAAGTTTTCTTTGATTTTGGCTAACAGATTTCTTGCCATGCATGTCGCCATGTCTCCAGATCTAGCAGGTGTTCATTTGTCTCTTAGTAGTTTAGGATCAATGGCCTCCAAGAGAGCAGGATCAAAGGACACTGACGAAAGTGCAACTGGAGTAGCAGTTGAGCGAGTGTCTACAAGTTTTCTGATCTATGAAGACACCAAGTTGATTATAGACAAGGACATCAAGTTGAAATTGCAAGAGGTCAATGATGAATTTGCAGGCACATTTGGGGAAAATCTCGAAGACCGTCAGGTCTATGTGAACATCCATAAGTTCATCTCGTACCAAATTGCATGCGGGTATCTCGTGCTCCCATGCATGGATATGATACATTGCATCGTCTTGCACGCTGACCCTTAGACGATGACATTGAGCAGTGTCAGTGGGATAGAGATTGCGACCTTCAAGGCATAAGATTATGAACATATGTATAACATGTCAAAGCCAGTGATCACCATGGAGACGCCCTTTAGCATGCATAGTAGCAATTCCAACTCTAGATATATCTTGAAGAACTGGGTGAAGGAGTTGACCAAATTTAGGATGACACCCAACTAGGTCTACAACATAAAGAAACTGCAAAAGGTGTATCAATACTTTGTCATCTTTGCATGTCACTTGTATTCCCAAGAGAGCACAGACATTGGTGGAGAACTCTGTGAACACTTATTATAAGATGTTGTCTGAATTCAGCGCCAGAGGAGTTATCACATAGATGTCTAATCATTTTGTCACCCCAGTGTACAAGATGATATTTGAACAGGATCCACCTTGCATGTTGAAGGAAACAATGGAAACACTGATTGATATATTAGATTGATATGCTTCACCGTCTGGCACCTTCATATGGATGTATAGTGTGGAGAAGCCTCTGCATGTTCTACCAAAGTTTTCCTTGGACAAAATTGTCATGTGAGAAGTATCATATCACATCTCGACAGGATTGTTAGCCAGACTGCACTGGAAGAAGAAGGCACCTTGGCCCACTCTTCCATTGCGGATTGGGTTATACGAGATTCAGAATTTCAAGCATGCGGATTTCGAAGTGCAGGAAATTAAGAAATATCCCTTTGACTCTCAGAGCTTCAACCCGTATGACACGCATTACCTTGTGAAAGACCACTGCATGAGAGTACAGTTTACTTGGATCCACAGGGCATTCCATCAGGCGGAGGAAGACCCATGGAGATATTTTCACAACTTCTCTAGAGTCAATGAACCGATTGGCATCGCTGTGGAGTGGTTAGAGAAGCAGCATCTCGAAGAGAACTAGCTTAAGAAATAGCAGAGGTAAACATACTGGTGCTAGACAAGGGTAAGAGGAAGATTGTTGACAACATGGAGTAGGAACAAAGCTGCAAGTTTTGAGCAACCCACTTGTGTAGAAAGCATCTTTGGCAATAGAGGCGAAGAGGTAACAGCGTGATAAGAGGAACACGCAAAGGCAGAGAGAAAAATGGAGAATGGAGGAAATAGAGGAGGAGTTGCATGAGCTGAAGGAGCAACTCCGGAATAAAGAGGAGCCGCGGAGACAAGAGAGGAAGCATAACATGAACATGTACATCATGGGGGGCAACATGTACAGATAGATGAAATTGTGCCCGTACAGGTGATTGACTCATCTGAATAGGTGGCATCAAGCAGACAGGGTGAGCCATTGTAGGAGCTGGACTTTGCTCAAGAGATTGAACAAGCACTTGAGTAGATGGATATGGACATGGAGAAGCAGGAGTTAGAGAAAAACATTGACCTCATGCCTCACCACTGAGAGGTCGATCTACCAGCTTCACTGAATCCAGAAGTGGAGCAAGTCCCAAGTTACCAAGGATACACTAAGATCCTTGTAGGCAATCCGGAAGAGGAGATGCAGAACATCTCATTCGATGAATCCCAACATAGAGTTGTGCAATCTTATAGAGTATCAACTACGGATGACCGCACATCTCCTGTGCAGTTTGAGAAACAAGTGATCGTGTCTAACGTGCGCAAACATCCAACAACATTGGCCAATGCTAGTAGAGCATATGTCAAAGCCACTAGCTCGAGTGTCTACTTCCTAATAATTGAGAATGAGCGAATGGCTAAGGAGTTATAGATGGTCAAGCAGGGAGGAGAATTTGTTACAAAATCCACTCGAGCAAAGTTGAAGAGGCAATATTTGGTGATTTATTGTCCCTTGACACAGTCATGTGGGCATTGTATTGCAAGTTTGTTACCATGCATAAGGCAGTTGTCCATCTCAATGGTTGGCTGTAGTAATGTGCAAGGATAACACGTATCTTATAAAATGTGCATGCTACTGTTGGTTACATGCAAACATGGACAATGAGATACAAGGGAGCCCCACTACACTTACTTAAGATGATGAAGCCCAGAGCGGTTGAGCTGAAAGCACACATCCAGAATCAGATCCGGAACTATGAATATCTCCCGTAGCTCATCACTAGTCTACAGGATTCCCATGCATGGGTATTTAGGAGTATGGATTTTTTCATGTGTGTGCATGTTATCCCATCTATTGGGACACTCACCCAAGTGAAGAAAAAGGCATGGTTCTGGCTGGAGCTTGACTCATACTTTGACAAGTTGATGCGCATAGCCACCAGCGCAGACTTGGTGATCAATGCAGACACCATGCACAAGTATGTTGTTGGTCCAGCGCACTCAAGACAATGGTGCACATGCTATAATATGAGTTTGACAAAGGAGCATGAGTAGTGTACCTGGATGCTATGGAGGCAAGATTTCGTTTCCAGAAAGATGTCACCTTAGAGTACTCAGACACCATTGCAGAATACCGAGCTTGGAATCAGTTCGCTACTATCAACAACCACGAGGATGTCGAAGAGATGGTCTTCTCACAGTTGTCCGAGTCATAGTGATGTCTTGCATGGCTTGCTCAAGCCTATGTTGTCTCACATGGGTCTATGTGCAACTTGTATGTAATGTCTTGTCAAGTGTAAGTTCAAGTGTCGATAGTTGGATGTAACAGTCATAGGGTAGATGAAGAGTCATGAGGGTAGATGAACTGTCACAAAGGGGAATGTTAAGGGCCACCCCACCCTTTGCTATAAATAGTCCTTCATAACTCATTGTACAGGCTTTTGGTCAGCCAAGCTTCCAATAGGAGTATCTTAGAGAAAGCTTGGATAGTATTGTAATGAGCCTTAGCCTCTCCACTGTGCAGAGCTATCGAAACTAGTGGTTGGACATGGATGTATTGTATGATCGGAACCTACACTTCTTAATATAACAGATCCAACATGTTTCATGCATATGTCATATTTTATTCTAGCTATCTTGTTTACTCTAAATGATATATGTATTTGTTTGCTTACGCATGCATGTATGGACTATTCTGTATAAGTATGTATGAATCTTGCTTAAATTTGTTGATTGGTTTAACCATCACTTTGGATTGCTCGCTAACTTGCTTTCCAATTTGTGATGCATCTTTGCTTGTGTGTTCCCTTCCAAACCGCGTACTATTATAGGCTTCCAAGGGGCGCACTCACTCCACTTTTCGTGTGTTGGAATCGTTCATGCACCTTCCTTTGACTCGTCGTAGTTGTCACACCCTTGCTACTAACAGGGACATCTTACTTTCGTTTGTGTGAAACCGCGGTCAAGGCAATACCATACGCCCCATTGTTGGGACTTCTACACCAAACGGTCTAAGGTCTAATTGGGACTTCTTACCTGGGAGATCCCCTGACATGTTGGTGGGTCCAGCACCATCAACAGAAGGGAATAAGACTAGATCAATCACTGCTTGGACATCCAAAACATTGAAATGGTAGGTGCCCTCGAAATTGAAGTTATTTACGTGGCTCATCCTACATAACCAGATTCTCACTTGGGAGAATTTATCCAAGAGGATACTTCTGAGACCAAGAATTTGTCCTCTATGTCATGGTGTGAATGAAGAAGTTATGCATATGTTTCTAGTTTGTCTCTTTATGCTCTCAATCTAGGCAGAGGTTACTAGTTTTCTCAAGATTGATATAAAGGTGGTAAGGTATTCTATAGACTCATGTCTCAGACATTGAATTGCACACCATAAAGAATACATATCTATCCCTATGTACATCTTTTAGGGCATTTGACATTGTAGAAACACCTACATATTTGAAAATAAGGTTCTTGATGTGTAGATTTCGAGTGTGAAGATATTGGCCTATTTTCAAAAGTTTGGGCTATTCAAGCCAAAGCCACTGAGGAGATCTTGTGTTTATAAGGAACTTGGGCATTCTTCCCTAATTGGTTTTTTCAATGAGGCTTCTTCGAATGGAGTATGTGGGTGTGGTGCATATATATTGTTCAGTCCCTCCTAGTCCAACCAATTCTTCTAGTATGGGGGTTTCAAATCCAATAGTAGAGAAAATACAGTGGCACTCTAGGGTGTGTTGAGGTGCACGTCTTCGCTAGATCTGGAGGAGATTGAGATAGAATGGGATTCCAAAGAAGTAATTGATTGGACACATGGTCGATCTTCTTTTTTGGTGCCTTCTTTATTTCACTATATGTCACAAACTAAATATTTAATGGAAAGCTTTAAGAGTATGTCCTTCACTCATGTTTATTGTGAGAAAAATTCTAGGGAAGATCTCTTTTTGAAATGAGGTATCTTTTCTTTGCCTAGTTAGTTTTTCTACAATGTATTGGTTGATGGATCGATCAAATGCTCAAGAGCCTTCTTCTTCTAAGGGAGGCAATATCTACAAGTTTTTTTTTTGTCTATTTTTTTTCCTTTTCTTTTTTCTCTCTTCTATCTTCAGGCACTTTTGCTATAGGATACATGTCTCATAGGCATCTAGCGATTTGCGCATTTATTTCCCGTCCATCGACCCATATTGCTCACACATCTTGGTAAGGTGCAATATGTTTTATATGTTGAGTTAGTTTTCCGTTTATGGATCCTTGTGTTTCCATCTGGTATGTCTCTTTCAGTAGCATATTTGTGGATCATTTTTGTATGTTTTCTTAGTCTAGGCTTTTTGATCTCATGTTAACTTGACGTCCTTGCTCATAAATTTCTTGGGCCTTCTGCTTTCTCTAATCTTTTTGGGAATATTCTGAGCATTGGGGTATCTACACCTACAAGTATATAATTTAATTTCTTTTAATATAAATCTAAACATATTTATAAAACTATAAATTCATAATCAACTAATAAAAGTTAAAACTTCTAGATTTTGGTAATCAAAAAGATATGTAATAGAAAGTTATTCTTATTACCCAAAAAAAACAAAAAACCAAAACCTTTTCACTTAATATGATATATCCTTAGAACACCATGATTGAGGTGTAAGATGATTAGAATTAGAACACCGTGATTGAGGTGTAGGATGATCAGCATTGTCTACCTAGAATCATGATGAGCACATCATTAATGCAATGTTTTATACAATATCAGCCCTTTTCATTATGAGTCTACGCAATGTATGCAAAACATCATTATATTATTAAGAGATGGACATTTTTACCCATGACAATAATTCTTCAGAGTGGATTGTGTATACAAATCATCATGATATTTTTGAGTGATGGACAATGTTCACCTATGACAATAACTCTTCAGAATGAATTATTTGTTTGACAATTCCATTTTCAGCTCTAGGTGTGAGTATTTTCCTTTACAACGTTCTCAAAGCGCACACGTTTTTCCCATAAAATTATATGTATGGGTATGAAAGAGGGAAAACTGGAAAAAAAATCGTCGCTCACGTCGCATTTGGTTCATTATGATTGTGTGAAAGCGATTTTTTCGGCAAAACAGAACCTGCCATCCTATCATGTCAATCGTGTACTTTGGTTTCGGCGGTTGGAGATATGGGTGAGAAAACTCACAGACGAAGATATTGAATGACTCAGATTGGTTGACAATTGTGTGGGTGAAAATCCATTGTCAACAATGGTCGCTGTCATTGATCGTGTTCTATCTGTGATAAACGGTTGTAAATAAATTGAAAATAAAGTTCATGTATATAAATGTCATTTGAGGTCAGAAATAACGAGGCAAGTGTTTTCTCTTTGTTTTAATTGCAAGTTTTGTTTCTAATATTTTTTAACATTAAAATATTTAAATATTCTAAAATTTTAGGGATAGAAATTAGTTAAATCATTGATTTTGTTTTTGTCCAATCATATTTTAGAATTTTTTCGTATTTAAAATATTTTTGAAAATAATGAAACAAGTTTCTTGTGGTATGATAACAGATTTAGAAAATATTTCAGAATCATAGGGGAAAGAATTGATTTCATTTTTGTTCATTAGATTCAAGAATATTCTTAATTAAGTTTACATTAAATTATATAGAAGATCCTAAATTTAGTTTGATTTGTTGGTGACAAAAGTATGTTTTGTATTTGATTTTCTTTTTAATTCAAATATATGATTTTTTGAAATTATTTAAATTGTATTTTTAATGTATAAATAAATTTATATAAAAAAACCGTGTTTTAAAATACTCAAAGTATATAGACTAAAACAAAAATAAAATCCAAGTTAAAACAAAAATAAAATAGGAATATTGGAAATCCTTTAAACATGTTAAATTCTCTTTTGATATTATTCTAATTTCTTTTTGTTGTTTAAAGAGGTTATCACAATCCCGCAACCAATATATACAATGTTATAGGACAATTAATGAGTGGGGGCAATATATGTCACCCGTTAGATTTAAGCAAGTACATTATCTGACACCATGCACATTAATGGTCCTATAGCATTATATATATTAGTTACCTAAAAGAAAGGTGCATTTTTTATTTAAAAAATATTATATAATTATGTCCAATTAAATTTAAATTTAAAAAATGGAGTGAATAATGGAATTGAATTGAGAGGTGTATTTTTAATGTGTCTATTACAATAATTAAATTAATTAATATAAATTTATTTTAATTTAATATTTTAAATATTAAAATTGTAATTTATTTTTCTATTAATATATAAAATTTAAAAATATAATTTAATTAATTTAAATTAAAATTATTCTTAAATCAATTTATATTTATCTAAAACTTTAAATCTAAAACAACTTTAAAAAAAAATCATATTTTTTCTTTCTTTGTGATAAATACATGTAACATATAACATTTGTCTTTTTTATTTAAATTATTCTCAAATTTCATTCATATTTTTTATTTAATTTTGTTTAGAAATTTTATAGGTATAATATTCTCATTGAATGGTAGATTGGACCTATTAGAAATCAATGCTAGTAGAATTAGGGTTAGATTTCTCTTTCTTCATAATTACTTGTGAATTATATTGGCTTCTTTTATATCTTTATTATATTATCTTTCATCAAGAAATTACCAAATTATGTGTGTATGGAGATCACAAGAATGAGAGGCACAAGATGTAGGCACTTTGCCAAGGAAAAACACCTATCTAGAGGAAAACCCAGTCAAACTTCTTCCTTCAGTAGTTAAGATGAGATAATCCAAGGCTCTTCAACCTAGACACATAACTCCTCCAACCACCAAGTCATCCCTTCCTTCTGACAACTTCGACCTTGCAGCAACAACACCTCGACCCAATAAATCCATAATTTCGACCTTCTAGCAGTAGAATCTTTGACCCAACACTTTCATAATTTCGACCCTCCCAACAGCAGAACTTTGATCTAGCAAATAGCCCAGTAGATTCACATAAAAGGGAGAGAGAGAAAGCAAAGAAACTTTGACTTGTACTTCTTCCTTCTTCCCCTTTCACTTCACACTTCTTTTCTGCACTTTCTTGATGTGTATCGAACTTGTTGAGTTGATTTCCAAATAGATCAAAATGGTCTTGTATATATAGCCTCTTATGTGGGTTGATTTTTCCTCTTCTAGACTAACTTCATCAGGTTAGAGCTAACTTGGTGTGGAGGTGACAAAATACATTTTTGACTCAATACTAATTATTTTTACTTAATACAAAAGCCCAAGAAGGGTCTCACTAAATGTACAATGACTCTAATGACTCATTATGAAACCTAGAAGTCCACAATGAGGACTTTGACCTATAACATGATGACCCAAGCATGAAACCCATGCTTTAATAAGTCATTCTAATAATAATAAAAATATATTTTTCATTCTTTGACTCAAATATAAATATGAAGATCAAACCTAGTTACATTCTTCAACACTCCCTGTTAACTAGGGAGATATTAATAATTTACACATGTATACACAAGTACAAGGAAGATCTAAAAACACAAGAACTGCGAAGAACTTCGGCACACAAGGTGCCACAGACTAGATTCCCGACCAGGGAAATCTATCTGGGTGGGACTAAGATGGACTAAAGATTTCAGTCTCTCTAAGTACCATTAGGCTTACTTGCTAACCATCAACCCAAATAACTAGGTGTATAATGCAAGGTCATAGCTCTATGACCAACGCCACCCTCCCTACTTTGAGAACTAGACATTAACGCATATGCTGACCAGATGTCCTCCTAGACATTTTGTATCATAGAAGATGCCTCCTCAAGTATCTTCCAAACATCTTTTGTTAACGAAATCAGTAATATCAACCAAACAAAGCATGCTTCCCAAATATTCAAACTTCTTATTAGGAAGAGACTTTGTTAACACATCAACTACCTATTCGTTGGTCAGAACATACTATAGCTTCATGATCCCATATTGTACTAATCTTGTACGAGATCTTTAGACATCTTAATGTTGTTATTTTTATTGTAATTTATCACAGTAAGACTTAGATTTTTTTATAACAGAAGCTTCCTTAACCATACAACCTCCTTTCCTACTTCACATGCAACCACGTACTCAGCTTCAACACTACTTAAAGTAACAAGAACTTGTTTTATAATTTGTAATGGTTTTATTCTTCCTGTACATTACTCCTTATTCAATAAGCCTGCCCCTAGGATATCCCAGGAAGCATCAATTGACCTAATAGCAGTGAGTAGTTGGTTTGGAGAAGAGAAATTCACATATATAAGGCTTTTCGACAGTCTCACTGATCCTCATGTTCTTCCTCTGTATGTCCCCGATAAAATATTGGCCCATGAATTAGCATATTAGATAACAGTTGCACGACTGTCAAAGACACTTAGGGATTCCAAGAAACACATGTGGCTTACATTTCCCCTTCGGTGTGGCGCCTTTACCCTACATGATTTTAAACATGCAGAGAAAGAGGCCGAGAAAATCAAGTTGTTAAATCTTGCAACTATTCCCAAAAGACAGTGTGACCTTAAAAAGGTTGCCTATAATATTACTTCTCAGGCTAAAATTGCTAGATTTGATCATGAAGAGGATAGTTTTGACGAGTTGTTTTCTTTAGCAGAACTATTTTTCCAGGTCAAAGGACTGGCTAAGATTAAATTGGGAACAAAAGGATTAGAAAAATTCAATAGGCTCAGGGCACAGAGTTTGGAAACCCTGCCTTTAGATTTATTAGCTACAACCTCAACAATTCAACCACAAGGCCACAGTGAATAGAAAATAACTAAAAATGCTCCCGAAATAGACAAGGTTCCTGAGAAGAAGAAGAAGACACCAGAACAGGAGTAGAAGCAGGTAACAATTAGTGAACCCCTTGATACACACATTAATGTTGACCCTAAGTTGATCAAGGAATGGGAACAATTCGATTCTATCATTAGTAATCTAGAGAACACCCAAGGATTCACTACACCAAAGATGTCTTCAATACAAAAATCAGTAGTCAACACAGTTCTAGTTGTAGGAACAAGTGACCCTCGTAAGATTCCTAAAGATGTAGAGATCATCCCTGAAAATCCCACTGATGAGATAGTTTTTCATTTGGAAGAAATACCACCACTAGATGTCTTCTACAACCCTAAGCATAGGGCTGTAGTCAAAAGACAGAGGAAGAAGAGGAAACTTGATCACTCTCCTCTTATGACTCCTCAAATGGAAATGATGAATGTGGTATGGAGAGAGGAATTAAATCCCTCCGAAGATTTAACCAAACTTTCTCAGTATGTCGGAGCATATACAACAACAACAATAGATAAGGTTTCAGAGGTTAATCATTTATTGAAGGAAAAAGATCAAGCGATCATTCAACTCGAGGCATAATCTGTGGAACGACAACAAAGAATAGAGCAGCTTGAGCAACAATTGGCAGAACAGAGACAACTTAGTTAACAGGGGGTTTGAAGGGTACTTGTAACCCCACTTTATGGGGTCCGGGGCAGTGCCCCGGAAAATTTTGGTTTTGGACCCTATGTTAGGTTGG
>APFE030287826.1:90719-185921 GCA_000404065.3 Pinus taeda | reverse complement strand
TTTGTGTATATGTGTTTTATGTGTTATGCTCTCGCATTTTTATTTTTCCTGTGATTTAGAATTCGTATGCAGGTAATTTATGTACGGGGTTAAAACCTACAACCCTAAGCATAGGGCTGTAGTCAAAAGACAGAGGAAGAAGAGGAAACTTGATCACTCTCCTCTTATGACTCCTCAAATGGAAATGATGAATGTGGTATGGAGAGAGGAAGTAAATCCCTCTGAAGATTTAACCAAACTTTCTCAGTATGCCGGAGCATATACAACAACAACAATAGATAAGGTTTCAGAGGTTAATCATTTATTGAAGGAAAAAGATCAAGCGATCATTCAACTAGAGGCATAATCGGTGGAATGACAACAAAGAATAGAGCAGCTTGAGCAACAATTGGCAGAACAGAGACAACTTAATGAACAATTAATGGATGAAAAGCAAAGAATTGATGAACAAGCCACCCATAAGAAACAAGAGTTATCCCAAGCATTGAGCAAACTACAGTTATTGAACGAGTAGATGAATAAATCAAAAGAAGAGAAAATTGCTCAATTAAAGGATCAAATAGAGAAATTCAAAGGATATCCCAAGGTAGAAGAATTTAGAACTGAAGCCATGGAGATGACTAAGGCTCTATCTCGACAGTTGGACCTTCTGTGTTATAATATCTCGTTGGTTGTTCCTTTATGTGATATCTCAGCAGCTATGATTGATAAGTCAGTAGATGTAAGGCTTGAGTTAGAGAAGGCAGATGAAAGCTTAAATAAGTTTCTATCTTGGCAAGATTCAATTGAAGGAAAGTTTTCCAACTTTCCAAAGATACACGAGTCACATAAAGAAATCCTATTTTTCGAATGGGAGTCTCAGTTAGTGAAATCTGAGAGAGCTACATTCAAATGCAAATCGGCGATAAATAATTTGATTGAATTAATCAACAATAGTCTGTATCTATGTAATCCAATAACATAATGTTATCCAGGCAAACTCCCACAGGTGAAATCATTAGAACAACAGTGGAAACAGGAGCTCATGCATAGAGAAAAACTGACTAGAGGCATTCACAGCTTAACATGGGAAACATTTTGGTTTTTCCTTGTAAAACCACATAGTCAGCAAATGGCGATGAAGTGTCTCATAGATGTGATCAACCACATGATCCCCGAACTTGTCGATGCCACATTTACAGCTCAGTTACACTCTCGTATGCGTAAGCCACCAGAGGTCTAGCCAATGCTTACCATTTGTCAACTAAGATCACAAGAAGATAAGCTGATTCAATGAATCCTTTCAACCGACTACAACACTACTATTTCGAGATAAATTCCACTTTTTATGTTTTGGTTATACCAGCGCATAGCATATTTCTTTCATAGTTTGTTATTTTTGTAGTATTTATAGACCCTTTCATGTTTTTAGAAAGGGTCCTGAATTTTGTATTAAGACTTAAGTCGGGAGTTGCACTATTGTGCTTTCGATATATTTATTTTTGTAAGGCTGGACCTGAATTCTGAATTTTGACAAAGAAGGCTTTTATGAGATATGCACTTTTGCTTCCTATGAAAGTATTCCTGAATTAGAAGACAAATTTTGAATGTGATTCACATTGGAGGAGATCCAAATGCATATGGTACTACTATCTATGTTTTCGTTTTATTTTTCTATGTGAATTAGCTTTTATCAACTTTGCTATTATTGATGAGTATATGTTTCTACAACAATTCTTTAACATGTCACTATTGAATGTTTCTGAATTGTCATCTTTCATATATATATGTCAGTGATATATTACGATCAGTGTGATAACATTTTAATTATTACTTTGTTCAATTAATTGAACAAAGTAATTATCATATGAATACATATTTTTATTTATGAGTAAGTCATATTCATGTTTACTTGTCAAATAAAAGCAATCAAGAATCGCACTAAGAGAAATAATTCCCAGGATAGATTAGTTATCTTTGTATATTTTTTCACTCTTGAATAGAGCACTTATCACTCCCGTTATATATTACCAACCAATCATCCATCAACTCATATATCACTGGGAAACTGGTCCCATTACATCCAGCCGAAGCCACCACACTAAACAGAAAAGGAGTTGCTTTAAGGTCCGGACCGGGTTGTATTCCCCAATTATGATTTTTGAGACATCAACATTTTTGGCACTAGAAGGAGGGCATGAACTGTGAATGGTGAGAAAATCCAAATATATAATCCATTCTGAGAGTAAATCTCCCTCCATATCACCTCCGACTTCTCCCCCACATTCACGATCTCACTTTTCTAAGCAAGAAGTTGAGAAAACAACAACCACTGCTGAACCCCAAAACATCTCAGATAAATCCACTCTTGAACCTCTCGAAGTTTAGTCTTTAATTTATAAACTTCAAGGATTTTCAATATCACCACAGAAATCTGAGTTATCTCAAGGCAGTGTGACTTCGCAATACATTCCTTCCCATCCTCTTACCAGACTACAGAGTGAAAAGCTTGGTATTGAACCTACTGAATTCCCTTTGCCTAAGAGGAAAAGAGCAAGGAAGATGCCTGAAGAGTTTGATAGTGAGACTCTTTCATCATCATCATCCATTTTATCTACCCCATTGCAAAGTCAACCATCCACTCCTCCACTCCATATTATTGTTCAACAGGGTACTGGAACTTCAACATCTTCTTCCCAACCACTAGGAACTTCATCTGCGCTTTCCTCTGTTAGTAGCTCAACAATGGCTCAAAGACCATGGAACAATCCAGGGGCAGTCACAATGCCTGCACCCTTAAGTCAATTGCCGGCTCACCCCGAAAAATGGCTACAAAAGTTTAACCCAGATATGGGCATACTAGCAGAAGAACACATAAACAACTTTATGTTGTCAGTAAACTTAAAAGGAGTAACTGAAGAAGATGCAGTTGTTAGGCTTTTCCCATATACCTTCCAAGGAGCAGCTGGGTCTTGGTATTTTTCATTACCATCAGGATCTATCACTAGTTGGAACATTTTCCAAGAGCAGTTCTTGACTAAATTCGGCGATGATAGGTCTACAACAACATTAATTAATGATCTCTCAAATCTCAAAACTGAAACAAGAGAACCTATCAAATATTTCAACTCGCAATTTAATAATCTCTTAAATAAGATTCCTAATGCATCCAAACCTAGTGAAGAGGTTCGAAGTGAATGGTACATATCAGCCTTACCTTCAAACATAGCAATATTTGTTGACAGAGCTGCAAAGCCCACTTTAGCAGAGAATATGAAGGAAGCAATCACTGTCGAAAAATGTATCACTGCCTTAGAAAAGAAAACCACCCTGGAAGAGCGAAAGTCCAAAAAGGTTACTTTTAAAGATGATTCAAAGAAGAAAATGGGTAAAGATCCATATGATATGGAAGGTCTTCAAAAGGTTTTAAAGACTATGTTAAATGAGATGGTAGAAATTAAAAAACAAGTAGCCAAGACCTCCACTAAGAAGCCATTTAGAAACTTCAAAAGACCTGAATCAAAACCACCTAATGTTATACCTAATGTAGAATTAGATCCGGAGAATGATGCAGAGGAAGATACAATCTTATCATCTAAGGAAACTAAGGAAGAAGAGGTTGTAGAATGCCATGATATGTGGGACTTCATCTTACCCAATTTATATACTGAAAGTGAACAAGAAGCTTTTCTAGTAAGTACCAGGAGTAAAGGATTGGTAGAACCTATTCAACCAACTCAAAAGAAGAAAAATGTGAGTCTTGTTACTAAAGATAAATCTCTCGCAAAGAAATATACACCAGTGCCTACTCAAAATCAACCATCATCTTCCAATCCACCTTCATCATCCAAAACATTAGTAGTTACTAACTCTATGGATTATAACATCATAGAAGACATGAAGAAGACTAGAGAAAATATCTCTGTATTTGAGCTTAGCAAGCTCAAACATCTACAGAAATTGCTACTCAAAGAATTAAATGCGGTACCTTCTTCTCCTCTTCCAAATGTTGTACTATCCAAGACAGCTAATGGAATAGGTAAGCCACCATCCGATAGAGTAGAAGCTACTGATGCTGTGTTGATCGGAGGCAGATCCGATTCTCATACCCCTCCTTTTCTTTTGACCTATGAAATCTACAATAGGAACTTGCATAATTTCTTCTTAGATTCAGGGGCTTCATCAAATATAATGCCAACTTCAGTCTATTCAAAATTGAATATTGAGCCTCAAATATCTGTAGTGCATATTTTTTAGTTGGATATAACTAAGGTTCATGTTTTGGGGGAAATCAATTCAGTTACCATTAGGTTATCAGCTGATCCAAGAGTAGTTCAAAGGATTGATATTTTGATTGCTGATATCCCTAAGTTTTATGGGTTAATTTTAAGCAGGGATTGGTCTGAGAAACTCCATGGTTATATCTATTGATTGGTCTCACATGTGGCTTCCTTATAAAGGAACTCGAAATCAAACTAAGATCGATAAGGAGAAGCATATGACTCATACTGTAACAGAATTTGAGCAAGAAAACCAACCCATAGCATTCAATAATAACATTCTTAGCAACTACTCATCTGAATCATTCTTTGGTAATTTTAATGCTCAATCATCACCTTCCTCAGTTAATAGTTTCACATCTCAAATAGAAAATGTTTCCCATACAGATACATCAAGATGTGTTAATATTGCTGGAGAAATTGTAAATAAAATTGTAGATAAACCTGTATTTTGGTCTTTATACTTTGATGGGACAAAACCCAATGATGGTGTGGGAGTAGGATGTATTTTATTTAGTCCTCAGGGGGAAATACTATGATGTCTTGCATACTAGAATTTGAGTGTACAAATAATACTGCTAAATATGAGGTGTTGATCCAAGGATTTTACAAAGCAATAGGCCTGAAAGTGCAATATCTTAAAGTATTCGGTGATTCTGAAATCATTATCAAGCAAGTAAGGAATACTATACATTGCCTTTCTAGTCATATTAAACATTATCAGTCCTTGGTTCAAGATCTTATATCTCATTTTCTAGCATTTAATATTTTTCCCATTCCTCGATCTCAGAATGCAGTAGTTGATTTACTAGCCAAAGTTGCTTCTAAGCTCCTCCCATTCGAGGATTACAACCATGATAGATTTTCAGTTGAATTAATTTTTAGACCATCGGTTCCAGACAATGTCACTAACTGGCTAGTATTCAATTATGACGACAACATTTTGAATTTCTTAACTTCTGATAAATCCTACGATGATTAGATTATTGATGAAAGTGAGCATGATCCTCAAATGAAGCAAAGACTTGAGGAAAATTCTATACCTAAATCAGGAGTGAAGCTTGAGGATCTATCCGATATCAAGGATAGGTTCAAATAAGTCACTAATTCAAAACTTTAGAGTTCTACTTTGAGATTTGAATTAATAAACCTTGGCACCAAGGCCAAACCACAAAATGTCAATCTGGGATTAGGACTTACTTCAGATAAGGACTTGCTTTTATAAGACTTTTGAATAGATATAAAAATGTTTTTGCTTGGAATTATGATGACTTAAAAACATATGATACTTCTATCATACAACATACAATTCTAATGATATCTGAAGAGAAACCAGTACAACAAAAATTGAGGAAAATTCATCCGAACCTAGAAAGTCAAATTAAAGCAGAATTAAACAAACTTTTGAAGGCTAAGATAATTTTTCCTGTTAGACATTCAAAGTGGGTTTCTAACTTAGTGCTTATCAGGAAGAAGAATGGTGACATTAGAATTTGCATTGATTTTAGAAATCTTAATAAAGCTAGTTAAAAGGATAACTTCCCACTACCAACGATAGAGGAAACTCTTCATTCAGTAGCTGGTTCTAAATTAATTTCTTTCTTAGATGGTTTTTCTGGATATAACCAAATATTGGTGCATCTAGATGACAGACTCAAGACTACTTTCAGAACTAAGTGGGGAACATATGCCTACCAAAAAATGCCTTTCGGTTTGATTAATGTCGGGGCTACATTCCAGAGAGCAATGGATATAGCATTCAAGGGTTTAATTAATAAGTTAGTTGTTGTATATTTAGATGACATTATCGTCTTCTCCAAGAAAAGAACAAATCACTTACATGATTTGAAACAAATCTTTGAACGCTGTAAAAGGTATTGGATTTCATTAAATCCCAAGAAATCATTTTTCGCTCTTGACCAAGGTAAACTCTTGGGGTTTATTGTCTCAAAAGATGGTATTTATATCGATCTAGAAAGGATCAAGGAGATTTCCGATATTCCACTTCCTCACTATAAAAAATCAATGCAATCATTTTTTGGTCAAATAAATTTTGTAAAAAGGTTTGTTCCAGTTTTTTCACAGATTGTTTTACCATTACAGACCATGAACAAGAAAAACTCAGTGTTTAAATTGGGGCATAAATAAAAGGAAACCTTTGATTCAATCAAATAGTTAATCATTAATGCTCATGCATTAAACACTCCCAATTTTTCCAATCATTTCATTTTATACACTTTGGCATCTGATACTTCCTATACAACTGTGTTAACACAAATCAATGATCAAAACATGGAAGCACCCATATCGTTTTTCAGTTCAAATCTTCAAGGTGTTGAGCTTAATTAATTTGAAGTAGAAAAGCAAGCCTTCATTGTGTTCAAATCCATTAAACACTTTAGGTCGTTCCTCTTAAAAACTCATATGAAAGTAATAGTCCCATTTTCAGCAGTGAGACAATTACTAGTCCAAAGGGAGTTAGGAGAAAAAAGGGCAAACTAGGTTACAACATTACGAGAAAATGATTTTGACATTAAACTAGTGAAAATTGTCAAAGGTTAAGGTTTTTTCAGGTTGTTAGCAAGAGCTTCTAACATTCAGGAATATGAAGGTTCAAACAATATTGAGGAGATCAATGAGATAAGTACCATCAATCCTGAATCTCAATATGCATATTTGATATTCTATTTGAAAAATGGATATGCTCCTTCTAATCTTTCCTATAAAAATAAACATGCCATAAGACTAAAAAAGCTAAAAACTTCGAGATTATTGATGATGTGTTGTTTAGAAGGAATTATGATTCGGTTTTGTTAAGATGCATTGAAAAAACTAAGGCACAAAAGGTCTTGCAGGAATTACATGATGGTCTAGCAGGAGGACATTTTTGAGGTGATACAACAACTCACAAAATTATACATTTTGGTTATTATTGGCCCACGTTGTTTAAGGATTCCCATGAATATGTAAGAAAATGCAGAATGTGTCAGACTCCCAGTGGCAGACAAAGGAAGCCAACCTTTCCTTTGCTTAGTCAACATCGAACAATCTTTTGAACAATGGGGACTTGATATCATCGGAGAAATTATTCCACATTCACCCAAATAGCACAGATATATCCTTACAGCCATGGATTACTTTACAAAGTGGGTAGAAGTTATTCCTTTGAAGGTAGCCAACTCTGAGGCAATTATCGACTTCATAGATCAGTTCATCATTACCAGGTTTGGAGTACCTAATGCTCTCATTTTCGATAATGCATCTTATTTCTATAGAAATACCATACTAGGATTTGCTATTAAAAGAGGGTTTAAATTGAAATACTCCGCAAACTATTACCCTCAAGGTAATGGTTTAGCAAAATCGACCAATAAAAATCTCATCAAAATCATTAAGAGAATTGTTGATCAGAATCAAAAGTGTTGGCACAAGTCTTTAGTATTTGCTCTATGGGCAGATCGCATAACGCAGAAGGCCTCAATAGGCACTTCTACATTCAATTTAGTGTATGGAAAAGAAGTTTTCATACTAGCAAACTTAGCACTCCCATCTCTAGCCTTAGTGTAGTTTATTGAAGAGAATCCCTCATCTTATATTCAGTTGAGATATAATCAAATCCTTAAATTAGAAGAAAAAAGGGAAAAAGCCAGAATTACACATGCAAAGCATCAACAAGTTATTAAATCCTCTTTTGATACAACTTCCACCGGCCCAAATTTTTTACAGATTGGTGATCTTGTTTTGAATTGGGACAAAGCCCACGAAGATAAAGGTAAACACACTAAATTTCAGAAAATGTGGCTAGGACCATTTCAAATCATCGAGAAGATAGGTCCATCAACATTTTGCAAGATCTATCAGGAAAGAGATATTCTCTTCCTGTCCGTGGGCTTATCTTGAAAAAATTATTTACTTAAGGAGGAAACTCCTTCATATTTGTAAATATTTGATTTGCAATTATAATTGTGTGGATTTGCAATTTGTTTGTTTGCTAGAAAATAAGGTTGTAAATAACCTTCTATTGGCCTTTACTATTTTGAAAGTTGCTTAAAGGAAATAGTGTTAATATTTACTTTTGATAAATGGAAGCCTTAAAAGAAAAGAAAGAAGTGCTAGGGAATTAGATACAATTAAACTCTGAAAAGCTCTTTTATTTTTGTAAGATCTTTTCAAACCATGAAAATAATGTAAATCACTCCAAGTTGTTGAAGCCCGAATGAGGTTATCTATAAAAACCAAAAGCCTATCCAAACTTAGCATCTTTAACTCTTACATTGTCATCTATATTCTCTTAAGGAATAAATCATTCACCCCATCCTCAAATATTGTAATTTTTCAGAGTGTAATTCTAAAATATGTTGGATATAAATGATAAGAGGTCTCATTACGAGCCTGCTTACCATGATCATAGGGAACTAATTAAATTGACATTACCAATACTGCATATCAAAATAGGGTAATGGCTTATAATTATAAGACAAGGGGTCTCATCATGAGCCATCTTGTTTAGTTCAATTACAACCAGTGAATGGCATTGTCATAGTTGGCCATCAAACCAGGACAATGACTTTTCATCTTTTTAAATAAAAATAAAAAAGATGAAAAAATGCAATACAAAAAATATGTGGAAACATATCTTTTTGGATTTACTCTTAGAAATTATACTCTGAAATGGATGGGACAATGAATGATTAAATGGTTAAAAGGTAACCCTGTTAAGACTATAAACGTTTGCTGGTAGTAGAGTCTCTACCTATGACAACGAAGTCATTATATAAGCTAAGTTAGAGAAATATTCTTGTTTTATATTTATCAACCAATCAAGGCTTAATTGAACTTAGAATGTTTTTATTTTCAAGATAAGAAAGAGATTGCAGAATCATTTTTCATTATATTCAGAGTTCATGATTATCTATTTGTTCTTCGATTTTGTCTATACTCAAAGGTTTTCAAATAAAGAAAGTTAGAATATTGCATTACTTTCTCAGATATAACTGTTTATTCCAGTGAATCGCCAATTGTTGTGTTGTACAACAAACCCCCCATTTCCTAAATTTTTTACACAAGAAACTTTAAGTAGAAACAGGTCCCTTTTTAATAAACTTAGAAAAATTAGTGATTCAATAAAAAACTGCTTTCCTGGCATTAATCATATCAAACAAAAGTTCCAATGCAATAGATTTATTACCTAAAACCTTTTGATAAAATGTGAAATATCCTCTTGAAAGTCATCATAAGTAACTCTTCAATGCGATAAAGCGATCGAAGATTGCATATCGCAATAATAAAAGGATGCACTCGAAAAGGTCCTCACTAAAACCTCTGATTCGATAATGTAATTGCAATCGTCAGTCTGAGGTATCACATAACACATAGCAAGGATGACTCTGAATCCCTCGATTGTGATAGGCGCTCATTTCAAGGAAACCTCGTTAAAAGGAACTTTTTGCGAATATAAATTTTAAAAGAAATAAACCAAACTATTCGCTGAACATACCCCGCCTTATTATATTTCCTTTATCGCAATTAGAGCTATTAATCTAAAATGCTAAACCCAACCCATTGAATCTTCTGATTGCAATTCGCGATTTATCGTTGATTTCTTATCAAGGAAATCTAAAGACACACCCAAAAGGATTATTAAGCGTATGACCGATGCGACGGGTAATTATGACATTTATTCATGGCTATGATGGTTATTAATTTCGCAGTTAAGGGTGAATCCTTCGAGGATTTCCGTGGTGATTCTTAGTTACATTTAGTTTATCATATGCGAATTCCCTTAACTATTTTCATTGCGTATTAAGCTTTCAGCACAAATATTTCTCTGTTACATTTTCCATTGTCTATGCAGAGCTTCTCTGAGATTATGAATCTAGAAAAGATGGGAAAGAAGGTGAAGAAAGCCAAGGCCCCTATCGTAGTTAAAGAACCAGAGCTGAATAAGAAAGGATTAATATCATATACAACTTGCCTTGGTTTAGGAAAAGCAAGCTGGGAGAGTATCCATAATTTACTAGAAGCGGAAGAGCCCGAAGAACTTGAAGTAGAAGCTACAACATATTCTACAAGTAGATCTAAGAATACTTTGAAATAATTGGCCTGCTCATATCTACACAGAATAGCAGTGCGTCCCAAAGTGTTGCCATATAATGATGTGGTCAGATGGATTGTTGAAAACATTGCAACTATAGACAGGACGTTTACTACAACCAAAGGAAAAGTGTTTGGGTCATTTAGAGCAGAGGATCTCAGACAAATGTATCATTTACCCAAGCCAGAGAAGTATTATAATAAAGCATTCTTAGAAGCTTTTGCGAAGGAAAGCGACATTGAATCAGATCCTATCAGGCAATGGAGAAACTTTCGAACCAAACACAAGAACGAGACATCGAGTATGTACTCTATAGATTCATTAGCCTCTCCTTATTGTTATGTTGGTGCATTAATGTGCAGACTCGTCAGAGTCCATAACTCCACTAAGTTCTCTATAGATATGGTTCCTTTAATGGAAGCTGCAGTTCACGACTATGTTATGGATTGGGAAAATATTCTCTGTGATAAAATGGCCACCGAGATACTTGAATATAGGAAAAAGAGATTTGTGGTTTCCCGGATGATACCTCCTTTTTACTTTAGTCCCTACATAATGGAATAAGAGGAATGTACAAAGGCAGATAGAAAAATGGAGAAAGGAGAAAATAGAGGAGGAGTTGCATGAGCTAAAGGAGCAACTCCAGAATAAAGAGGAGCTGCAGAGACAAGAGAAGGAAGCATAACATGAACATGTACATCAGGGGGCGCAACATGTACAGATAGATGAAACTGTGCCCGTATAGGTAGTTGACTCATCTAAACAACTAGCTTCAAGCAGATAGGATGAGCCATTGTAGGAGTTGTACTTTGCCCAAGAGATTGAACAAGCACTTGAGCAGATGGATATGGACATGGAGAAGTAGGAGTTAGAGCAAGACATTGACCTCATGCCTCACCACTAAGAGGTCGATCTACCAGCTTCATCGAATCAAGAAGTGGAGCAAGTCCCAAGTTATCAAGGATACACTGAGATCCTTGAAGGCAATCCAGAAGAGGAGATGCACAACATCTCATTTGATGAATCCCAACATAGAGTTTTGCAATCTTGTAGAGTATCGACTACAGATGATCACACATCTCCTGTGCAGTTTGAGAAACGAGTGATCATGTATAACGTGCACAAACATCCAACAACGTTGTTCGATGCTAGTAGAGCATATGCCAAAGCCACTAGCTCGAGTGTCTGCTTCTTGATAGTTGAGAACGAGCAAATGGCTAAGGAGTTATAGATGGTCAAGTAGGGAGGAGAATTGGTTACAACATCCACCCGAGAAAAGTTGAAGAAGGAAATATTGGATGAATTATTGTCCCTTGACACAGTCATGTGGGCGTTGTATTCCAAGTTTGTTATCGTGCATAAGGCAGTTGTCCATCTCAATGGTTGGTTGTAGTGATGTGCAAGGAGAGCACATATCTTATCGAATGTGCATGCTACTGTTGATTGCATGCAAACATGGAAAATGAGATACAAGGGAGCCCCGCTACACTTACCTAAGATGATGAAACCTAGAGCAGTTGAGCTGAAAGCATGCATCCAAAATCAGGTCCGGAACTATGAATATCTCCTATAGCTCATCACTAGTCTACAGGCTTCCCATGCATGGGTAATTAGGAGTATGGATGTTGTCATGCGTGTGCATGCTATCCCATCTATTGGGACACTCACCCAAGTGAAGACAAAGGTATGGGTCCGACTGGAGCTTTACTCGTACTTTGACGAGTTGATGCGCATAGACACCATCCCAAACTTGGTGATCAGTGTAGACACCATGCACAAGTATGTTTTTGGTCCAGTGCACTCAAGACAATGATGCGCATGCTATAAGACGAGTTGGAAAAAGGAGCCTGAGCAGTGTACCCAGATGCTATGGAGGCAAGAGTTCATTTCTAGAAAGATGTCACCTTAGAGTACTCGGACACCATTACAGAATACCGAGCTTGGAATCAGTTCACTACTGTCAACCACCACGAGGATGTCGAAGAGATGGTCTTCTCATAGTTGTCCCAGTCATAGTGATGTCTTGCATGGCTTGCGCAAGCCTATGTTGTCTCACATGGGTACATGTGCAAGCTGTATGTAATGTCTTGTTAAGTGTAAGTACAAGTGTCGATAGTTGGATGTAACAGTCATAGGGTAGATGAAGAGTCATGAGGGTAGATGAACTATCACAAATGGGAATGTCAAGGGCCACCCCACCCTTTGCTATAAATAGTCCTTTATAACTCATTGTACAGTCTTTTGGTTAGCCAAACTTCCAATAGGAGTATCTTAGAGAAAGCTTGGATAGTATTGTAATGAGCCTTAGCTTCTCCACTGTGCAGAGCTAGTATATCTCTTTGGAGGAGCATGTGATTGTGACTATAACATCCTGCTATTGAAACTAGTGGTTGGACATGGATGTACTGTATGATCAGAACTTACACTTCTTAATATAACATATCCAACATGTTTCATGCATATGTCATATTTTATTCTAGCTATCTTGTTTACTCTAAATAATATATGTATTTGTTTGCTTACACATGAATGTATGGACTATTCTGTATAAGTATGTATGAATCTTGCTTAAATGTGTTGATTGGTTTAACCATCACTTTGGATTGCTTGCTAACTTGCTTTCCAATTTGTGATGCGTCTTTGCTCGTGTGTTCCCTTCCAAACCACGTACTATTACAGGCTTCCAAGGGGCACACTCACCCCACTTTCCATGTGTTAGAACCGTTCATGCACCTTCCTTTGACTTGCCGTAGTTGTCACACCCTTGCTACTAACAAGGACATCTTACTTTCCTTTGTGTGAAACCGCGGTCAAGGCAATACCATACAACCCACTACTGGGACTCCTACATCAAACGGTTTGAGGTCTAATTGGGACTTCTTACCTGGGAGATCCCCTGACATGTTGGCGGGTCCAGCACCATCAACACAAGGGAATATAACTAGATTAGTCACTGCTTGGACATCCAAAATGTTGAAATGGTAGGCGCTGCCGAAATTGTTGTTTACGTGGCTCGTCCTACATAACCAGATTCTCACTTGGGAGAATTTATCTAGGAGGATACTTTTGAGACCAAGAATTTGTCCTCTATGTCATGGTGTGAATGAAGAAGTTATGCATATGTTTCTGGTTTGTCTCTTTATGCTTTCAATCTAGGCAGAGGTTACTAGTTTTCTCAAGATTGATACAAAGGTGGTAAGGTATTCTATAGATTCATGTCTCAGTCATTGAATTGCACACTATAAAGAATACATATCTATCCCTATGTACATCTATTAGGGAATTTGGCATTGTAGAAACACCTACATATTTGAAAATAAGGTTCTTGATGTGTAGATTTCGAGTGTGAAGATATTGGCCTATTTTCAAAAGTTTGGGCCATTCAAGCCAAAGCCATCGAGGAGATCTTGTGTGTTGACATTATGATGCATGTGTTGTACTTGATGGAAACCCAATTGTAGAAGAACAACTCACATATATATAAATAACTAAGAAGAGATATCAGATGTGTCAGAATACATGGGATGCAAGATAGCTCAAAGGAATCAAGATGACAAATCATAGCGTGATAAGTCAACTTTGCCATCAAGTATAAAGGGGGAGATTGTTAGCATTATGAGACAAGTGTTGTCCTTGATGGCAACTCATACAGGTGACAGATCATAGTGCAACAGGCCAGTAGCAAAGATTGATGATCAACCTCTTAGAATGGAAGAAAATAAGGGGTTCGTAGGTGCACCATTCAAAAGGTGTGGACCCGTAGGGACACCATTCATAAAGTGCGGATATGTTCGCAGGTCTCCCCCACAAAAGGTGCGAACCTAAAATGCACGGACTTTCATGCAGAGAAAAACACGCATCTTATGTTTGGTCCATGGTATTTAGTTCGACGTTTTTGATCCTATGGTTTTGGTCCGTGGTTTTGGCATCTAAAATATTGAACCCAGGTTTTTGATCCCTTGTATTGGTTTTCTATGGTTTTGATCCATGGTTTGAGTAAGGGCTTTCCTATAAAAAGGAAAGGAGATCCTTTGGCTAGACACTTTAATATTGAATATCTTAAGATTTGAAATTTTGGGTGATCGGTTTGAAAAGCTAGATCTAGATAAAAGAGAAATATGTAAATTATAAGGCGGACCTATTGATAGGTCGTGATCTCTTTGGCGCATGATCAGATCTGTGGATCTGACAGTCTGTGGCACATTGGAGGACTGAGAATTTAGCTCTATAAAGAGGTCCGCAAGCGATCCGTAGTGCAGGTGCGGAGGAACGCAACGCAACAGAAGGCACAGGTGCAGAGTAACGCAACGCAGCAGAAGGTGAAGGTGCGGAAGTGCGCAGCTTACCAGAAGGTGCAGGTGCGAAAGTGCACAACTTACTAGAAGGTGTAGGTGCGCAGGTGAGCATTAGGTGCTGGTGTGAAAGTGCGCAGGTCCAACACAACAGAAGTGTGGACATCTGCAGGATTCTATTGGCTAAGTTGCGAACTCTACTTGAAATATGTTTTAGCTATTTTATCTATTACTGCTGTGTTCAAGGTTCAGATTTGTTTGCTGTATTGGTTCAATTTGTGCACAAGGAAGTTGGTTGATTGCAGATCTATTTAATAATTAATGGATTGAGATCTTAAGGATTGGAATGTTTGATAAACTAGATCTGAATTATTGACGTATGTTTATGAATGATATGATTTGGGTATGACCAATGTATGGAACAGTTGCAAGTTATAAGGAATTATTCACAGGTTGGTTTTGGTGAAAGTATTGGGTGATACAGAGATTGATTGATTGTGTGCTTCAATGATATTGATGGGTCCAGTATGAAAATTGGATGAAACGTGGCCTTTCAGATTATGGTGTTGTGCTTCAGTGTATCCAGTTTGAAAATTTATGAAACGTGGTACCTGGAGGAAGAAAGAAAAGGTTATAGCCTTCGGTAGGTCGGCACCTATGTACTAGTACATTATCTAGTACAAGAGCCAAGTGGGTGGTAGCTCCCTTCTAGTAGCAGCTGGAAAACGAGTAAAGGTTGGAGCATTTAAGCAGGTAGCAGCCTGCGTACTAGTAAATGGATCGGCTAGTACAAGAGCAAAGGGGGTTGTAGCTCCCTTCCAGGATAGTCTGGAAAACGAGAGAAGGTTGTAGCCTTCTGCAGGTAGAAGCCTGTGTACTGGTATAAGTCTGCACCAGTACAAATCTATTGTAAAAGATATTTCTTATTAAAGAAGATTGAGACAACTTGCAGCAGGTGGTTTTCACCCACATTGGGTTTCCACCTTACATCATGGTGTTCATGTGTGCTTCTTGTGTGTGATGATCTATTCTATTTTACTGCTCCGATTTACTGCTCATGTGGTTAATAATGTTCTGATGCACTCATTAAAGCTCAACTAACTAAATCATATGTTTACTGGATATACATTTGTTGAAACACATATGAATCTTAATATGGAAATGAAAAAGTTTTATTGATCTAATAATACTGAATACTGATTCACCCCCCCTCTCAGTATTATTTCCAACATTGTGTTTATAAGGAACTTGGGCATTCTTCCCTGATTGGTTTTTTCGACGAGGCTTCTTCGAAGGGAGTATGTGGGTGTGGGGCATATATATTGTTCAATCCCTCCTAGTCCAACCAATTCTTCTAGTATGGGGGTTTCAGATCCAATAGTAGAGGAAAGATGGTGGCACTCTAGGGTGTGTTGAGGTGCACGTCTTCGCTAGCTCTGGAGGAGATTGAGATAGAAGGGGATTCCAAAGAAGTAATTGATTGGACACATGGTTGATCTTCTTTTGTGGTGCCTTCTTTATTTCACTAGATGTCACAAATTAAATATTTAATGGAAAGCTTTATGAGTATGTCTTTCACTCATGTTTATCGTGAGAAAAATTCTAGGGAAGATCTCTTTTTGAACTGAGGTATCTTTTCTCTGCCTGGTCAGTTTTTCTACAATGCATTGGTTGATGGATCGATCAAATGCTCGAGAGCCTTCTTCTTCTAAGGGAGGCAATATCTACATGTTTTTTTTCTGTCTATTTTTTCTTTTCTTTTTTCTTTCTTCTATCTTCAGGCACTTTTGCTATAGGATACATGTCTCATTAGGCATCTAGCGATTTGTGCATTTATTTCCCGTCCATCGACCCATATTGCTCACACATCTTGGTAAGATGAAGTGTGTTTTATATGTTGGGTTAGTTTTCCGTTTATGGATCCTTGTGTTTCCAGCTGGTATGTCTCTTTCAGTAGCATATTTGTGGATCATTTTTGTATGTTTTCTTAGTCTAAGATTTTTGGTCTCATGTTGACTCGACATCCTTGCCCATAAATTTCTTGGGCCTTCTACTTTCTCTAATATTTTGGGAATATTTTGAGCATTGGGATCTATACACGTACACATATGTAATTTCATTTTTATTTTAATAAAAATTTATTTTATTTTAATATAAATCTAAACATATTTATAAAACTATACATTCATAATCAACCAATAAAAATTAAAACTTTTGGATTTTGGTAATCAAAAAGATGTGTAATAGAAAGTTATTCTCTTAAAAAAAAAACTTTTCACTTAATTTGATACATCCTTAGAACACCATGATTGAGGTGTAAGATGATCCGCATTGTCTACCTAGAATTAGAACACCGTGATTGAGGTGTAGGATGATAAGCATTGTCTACCTAGAATGATGATGAACACATCATTAATGCAATGTTTTATACAATATCAGCCTTTTTCATTATGAGTCTACACAATGTATGCAAAACATCATTATATTATTGAGAGATGGACATTTTAACCCATGAAAATAATTCTTCAGAATGGATTGTGTACACAAATCATCATGATATTTTTGAGTGATGGACAATGTTCACCTATGACAATAACTCTTCAGAATGAATTATTTGTTTGACGATTCCATTTTCAGCTCTAGGTGTGAGTATTTTCCTTTACAACGTTCTCCAAGCGCACATGATTTTCCCATAAAATTATATGTATGGGTATGAAAGAGGGAAAAATGGAAAAAAATCGTGGCTCACGTCGCATTTGGTTCATTATGATTGTGTGAAAGCCATTTTTTCGGCAAAACAGAACCTGCCATCCTATCATGTCAATCGTGTACTTTGGTTTCGGCGGTTGGAGATATGGGTGAGAAAACTCATAGACGAAGATATTGAATGACTGAGATTTGTTGACAATTGTGTGGTTGCAAATCCATTGTCAACAATGGTCGCTGTCACTGATCGTGTTCTATCTGTGATAAACGGTTGTAAATAAATTGAAAATAAATTTCATGTATATAAATGTCATTTGAGGTCAGAAATAACGATGCAAGTTTTTTTCCTTTGTTTTAATTGCAAGTTTTATTTCTAATATTTTTTAACGTTAAAATATTTAAATATTCTGTTAAAATATTTAAATATTCTAAAATTAAATTTTAGGGATATAAATTAGTTAAATCATTGATTTTATTTTTGTCCAATCATATTTTAGATTTTTTTCGGATTTAAAACATTTTTGAAAATAATGAAACAAGTTTCTTGTGGTATGAAACAGATTTAGAAAATATTCCAGAATCACAGGCGAAAGAATTGATTTCATTTTTGTTCATTAGATTCAAGAATATTCCTAATTAAATTTACATTAAATTATATAGAAGATCCTAAATTTAGTTTGATTTGTTGGTGACAAAAGTATGTTTTGTATTTGATTTTCTTTTTAAAGTGGGTTTGGGGGGATATAAACATGGGCAACATGGATTCCCATAGATTAATCTCATCCTACAAATCCTAGTAAGTTTATTTTAGCTAGTGGTGTAATTCAAACATATCGAATTCACACTTTGTATTAGTGATTTTCAAAAATCGGCCTACTATGGGGATATTATCAAGGTATAGGGTATTAGAAGTTTTAGTATTTTCCTCAATCAAGGTTTTTGTGCCAGAGGGATGGTCTTTTCACTTTGGTTCCATATTCTAGTAAAATAGAGAGGAAGAGTAACAAGATGTTGATAGGATGGATACCTGAATAGAGAACAGTCTTTATAGACACTGGTGAGCCTGGTATCTGCTTGAAAAAGTAAGCATAGTCTGTAAGAGTTTAACCAAAGTTGATATTTAAAACTTGTAGTTTCAAACAACAGCAATGAAGTCAGGGGAATCATGTGAAAGGAATGGAGTTTATTTATAACACCAAAATGAATTATTGTTAGGATCAAACCATCCAAATGGGATTTGGGAGTATTAATAGACAACGAGAGCCTGGTAACAGGAATGACTGTAATGGGCATGTAGAAATGGGTATGGACAAATGGGAGAATATGATTAGCAGAGGGAATGCTTGGGAAGTAGTGCGATAACCATTGGTAGGATGAGGTGCTGATGTGAGCAGGATGAGCATATTTTGGAGGGGGGGGGGGGGGGGGGGGTGGTAGTGGTAAGTGGTATTGAGCAGGGGGGTGCCAAGTTGCGAGGGGATGACACGTTGCAAGGGGCCTACCAAAAAGAATACCACTTTTTGGACCCCCCCTGCCATTAACGCGAAATGGGGGAAGGGGGAGTGAAATAGATTCCCCACCGTTGATCTGGGCGGGAAAAAGGATCGTCTTTAAAAACAAGTCGCTCAATAGCACTTGGCGAAAAATACGTTTTGTCATTTTATGACTTTGGAATAAAATCATTTCATAGCTTTATCACATATTATTAATCACCCTTTAAAAAGCGATTAAATCCTAATTAAATCAAAAATATGAATAGGCGCATTTGATCTAGCTACCATTTTATTTTTTCTAACTCTATACTAACTCTACTCTAGTACAAATTTTGCATTTGGCCAAGTTTTGAGTATATTTGGTTAGTTTTTCTTTCTATTCTATCCTATCTAATTCATGTTCTACCAAGATTAAACAATTTGGTGAACGTATTCTCTAATCTAGAGACAAAAATTTAAATGATTTGATCATGGTTAAACTGTGTGATTCAAACCAGAATATTAGGTTGTGGAATTTAAACAAGATACACACAAAACCCTAATTTATTTCTAATGCAAATATAATCATTTTCTAGTGGTATTTAAATTTTCTCACTTATACAATTGTTTTTCCTTTTCATAGGGTTTCCTTTCATCATTTTTTTAATTTCATTTTCGTTCTTTTATTATATTTTTTTATACCCTCTTTTTGTAATCAAAAACTAACTTATCAAAACCAAATATGTTACAACATCAGCTCCAACTAGGGATTGCTTCCTTTGCAGGATGCAGAGAACTTGCAGATCCATGTGCCTTATCCTCAGGCTAATGGGGTCTTTGTTGAAAACAATTACACACTGCATGTAAAATAAAATAATATGGTAATGTACAAATGATGAATGAATGAAGGAATCTCAATATTTGATATAATGCTTCAAATATTTCCCATTGACAAGCAATGAGGAATATTTTCCTTCCAAGTTCTACAAGATAAAAGTATTGTTACCTTTAACCTCTGAAATTCTAAAAGGTCCAAACCAAATATTATCAAATTTTCCATGTTTTCCTTTATCTTCCCTTCTGGAATCCCATCTCAATACTAAATCTCCTTCTTTAAAATCTCTTTCTCTAGCCTTTCTATCAAACAGAGTTTTCATTTTGTTCTGATATTTATGAAGCTTATAATGAACTTCATATTTATTTTCATTAAGTTCTATAATATGATTTATTCTTAATGAAAACAGAGATGAACTTAATCTATAATCTCTATTTTCATCTATAATCTAGATGTGTAGGAAATATGGCCTCCTTACCATAAACAGACTGAAAAAGAAATTTACTTGTTGACCTCTTTGGAGAGATATTGTTTTCCCAAACTACATATATGAGATGGTTGTCCCAACTCCTTTTGTGGTCCTCCAGTGTTTTATTAATGACTTTAACCAGATCTTGTTTAAGGACTCTTCCAGTCCATTTCCTTATGGATAGTAAGGGGTAGAATGATGCAACAAAATTTGGTATTTCTGACAAAATTCAATCATCTTGATACTGTTGAATGATGTTTCATTATCTGTAACTATCTGTTGGGGCATCCAAATCTATACAATATATTCTCTTCAATAAATTTAATAACTACAGTGTGAGTTTCATTTCTAATTGGAATTGCCTCTACCCATTTGGTAAATTAATTTGTGGCAGTCAATATCCATCTATGCTAGCTACTTGATGGTGGATAAATTTCCCCAATGAAATCCAATCCCCATTGTAGGAAAGGTGCTTGAACTAGTATTGGAACTAGAGGAAGTTTTGCTAATCTGTGCTTTCCAACAAACATTTTGCATTGGGTATAGCTTCTAGCCTTTTCTCCTACTTGTGCAAACAATGTGGGCCAATAAAATACTACTCTTAAAATATTATATGTTGTAGCCCTCCAAGCATAGTGTCCTCCACAAATACCTACATGAAATTGATCAATGATTCCTTTGGTCTCACTTTCTATCAAGAAATTTAAAAGGATGTTGAGTGGGTCCTTCCAATATAGATTTGCATTGATAATACAGTATTTTATGGCCTTCAACTTTAGTGTTTTAAATTCATATGGACACTCAAAATCTCTAAGAAAATGCAAAATACCAGTGTACCATTCAGATAACAAAAATTTCTCATCAATATGAATCGGAGTTGATTGGATTGAAGATGAAGGTTCTTGTGGATTCTTTTGTGATGAATCTGAGAAGGTTCTTCTGGATTCTTCTATGCTAGAATTTGAGAAGGTTCTTGTGGATTCTTCACTGCTAGAATTTGAGAAGGTTCTTATGGATTCTTCTCTACTAGAATTTCAAAAACTGAATTAATTCCCAAGAATTTACAGCTTGACTCAACTAAGAGTTTAGCCAAGCCTTAACCTTTACTAACTTTGTGGTTTTTATAATAAGATCAAATTCCAATATCTTGGTAATCCATCTCCCTCTTCTTCCATTAATATCAAGTGGTGTTAACACAATTTTAATAGCACTATTGGGGACATAGGCAATGATGGAAGAGTGAAGGACATAGACTCTAAAAGCTTTCAGTGCTTGTACTAAGGAATAAGCTTGTTTTTCAATGATATCATATTTAATTTAAGCACCTCTCATGACTTTACTGAAAAAGGCAATAGGTTGGTCATATACATCCCCATTCTTTTGCAAAAGAACGACAGCTAAGGTAGTTTCAGAGGCAAAGGAAAAGATGTTAAATGGCTCAGAGTAGTTTGGACTGGCCAGTATGGGAGCTTCTGAAATGGCTTTTTTAACCTGATCAAATGCATATCTTGCTGGAATTGTCCATTTAACTTCATGATTCTTCCTTAACATGTCAGTGATATCCTTAACTATTTTAGCATAATTAGGTATAAATCTTCTTAAAAAATTGGTTTTACCAAGAAAATCCTGAATTTCCTTCTTGTTCCTTGGTAATGAAAGTGCTTGGATAGTTGAAACTCTTTTAGGATCAATGATTACTCCTTCCTTAGAAATAATATGGCCAAGAAATTTTCCTTCTTTGAGTGCAAATAGGAACTTTTTGGGATTAAGAGAAATCTCAAACTTCCTACACCTATCAAAAACTTTCCTCAAGTGCTTTAAATGTTTTTTATTAGAATTAGAAAAATCAATCAAATCATCCAGATAAATGACAACAAATTTGTTTTTCTTACCCACAAATTCTAAATCCATAGCTCTCTGAAAGGTAGCTCCAGCATTTATTAATCCAAAAGGCATCCTTGCATACATAAATGTTACCCAAGAAGTTGTGAATGTTGTCTTTTCTCTATCTTTTGGGCTCACCATGATCTAATTGTATCCAAAAAAACCATCTAACATAGAAATTCTATTAGCACTTGAAACTTTTTGAAGCAATTGGTCCATCTTGGGTAATGGATAATTATCTTTCAAAGATGATTTATTCAAGCTCTTGAATTCTATACACAGTCTGATTTCACCATTTTTCTTACTTACTGGAACTAAATTAACAACCCAACCAGAATATCTCAATGGAACTATGATCTTGGCATCAAGTAGCTTTTTAAGCTCTTTTTCAATGGTAGGAAGAAGGACAGGATTAATCCTCCTTAACTTTTACTTAAAAGGTTTAGCTTTAAATTTTAAATGGATTTTATGCTCAATGAGAGTTGTATCATATGTCTTCAAATCACTATAAGACCAAGCAAAAACATCTTTATAAGCTTTAAGGAGAGCTAAATATTTATCTTTGACTTCCACTAGTAAGGATGCACAGATCTTAATATTTTTTATTTCTTCTAAAGTTACACTATTACATTCTTCTATATCTTCTTCAGATGAATTTGATAATGGATTTTTAGGAACATCATTATGGTCAAACAACTTTTCAAGACGGACCAAACCCTTAGGAATGAAATTGTTAGATAATTGAATAATACTCTGATCACCAATTTTTTAAGTCAAATTGAGAAGTTTGACTTTCCTTATTTGATTCATTGTTATCTAGTTGTTCTTATTCAATTTGCAAGGCTGAAAAATCATCCATTACTTGTAAAAAGGATTTCAACTTCTCATCATCATCAAATATCTGCCAATGCTTAAGATTATCAGGAATTGATGGTATATACTTAACTTGAATTTGATATTGGACAAGCATTTGATCAGGAATTTTAAAAGAACTAGCTGAAACAACTCAAGAATATGCATGAATATTTTCATCCCTTGGAATAGTAGTGATGTTAAATGCTTGAAAGAAATTATCCACTGAATCCTAGACCTCATTCCTATAATATCTAAGTCCAGGATGCTTTTTTTGACAAACATTCCTTACTTGTTTGACAATGAGCTCAGAGTCACTTAATACACTTAGATTTTTCACTTTAAGGCTTTTGGTTGATTCCAATCCTAGCAAGAAGGCTTCATAATCTGCTACATTATTTGTCACATTAAATTCAAGCTTATAGGATTGAGTAATATTCTCTTTGTCTGGTGAAACTAGTACAATACCAGCTCCATCTCCTTCCTTTGAGAAAGAACCACCAAATTTATAATCTCCAAATATTAGTATTAATGGTCTTTGGCTTCTCTACAATGTTTTCAATGCTAATTTGAGTGTTTTGTAAATTATTTTATGATAATTCAAAACATCCAAAGTCTTGATCTACTGCATAAATGGGATGATTTCTTACTTGATTATATTTGAAAACAGTATTCACGAATCTTATTTCTTTGTATAATATGAGATGCTCACCCCCATATACAGGAATAATAGCATAAGACATGTCCATTTGAAGACTTCCTCCTAATTTGGCGCAACATGATCTTGATAATAACATGCCAAATTTAGGAGGGATATCGGTGACTACAATGTCTAAAACCACACTCTTAACAGGGATTTGACCTAAATTTACCACTAGATCCTTTATATGTCCAAGACAAAGTACTTTCTTGGAGTCAAAAGTGTATAGATCATGATAATTTATGGTAAGCTCTAATTGAATTTTGTCCATGATTACCTTTGGCATCATATTATGGGAGGCTCCAAAATATAACATGTAGTTATATAATAAGAAATCATGAACCTTTAGAGTTACATAGAAAGGTGGTACATTTTCATCAATCATATCTGAGTTGGGACCAAAGACTACTAAAGGTTGTTCATCTTGTAAACTTATCACATCTCCTTTAGCATCAACATAAGATGATTGGATCCATTTAGAAAGTTGATTTTTATATCTCAGATTCTTTGAAAGTTCAAATAAAGGAATGGGTATTTTGACTCTTTCTTATTCCTTTTCAACATTGAAAGTGGTTAAAGCAATTTTATCAATTGAAGTTATTTCATTTGACTGATTCAATGGTTGAATTGTTGTTGTTTGAGATTCGGTAGATTTTATTTGTGGTTCATTTACAATTGGAATTTTGGGAGTTCTACCAGGCCCAAACCTAGGTCTTAAGTCATATTTCCTATTCAGTTTTGCAATAAAAAATTCAGAAAAGGCATGATACTTCGAAACTTGTGAGTCTTCTTGATCCTGTTGAGAAGAATGATTTAAAGGAACAGAGAAAATAAAATTTTGTATAGATGAATAATCAAGATTATTTATATCCTCGGTAATCAAAGGGCTAATGTCTTCTGGTTGTTAATCATCAATCATCAATGGAGGTTGAATTTGTTGATCAGTATTTGGTATTTTTAATATTTGGGTTTGGGGAGCTCTCTTGAATTGAGTTTGACGTCTAACAATAGTTTATTGAATTGTTCTACGCTGACTTTCTATTTTTGAAATTTTATTTTAAATATTTCTAAGTAATTAAGTGATTTCATCTATCTTTTGATCTTCACTTTTGGTTTTTGAGGAAGAACCTTCTTTCATGGCTTTTATTTTCCTCTCAAATTTATCTACCTTTGCTTTAAGTTTAGTTGATGTTCACCTATTGGATTTAACTTCTATAGCATTTGTTTGCATATCTTCTAGGGTATGAAGTGTCCTTTCCCTAAGCATAATTGCAAAATCATCTTCAAATGCTTTAGAAAATCTAATTTTGGCTACTACTACTGGTGGTTTACAGTCAAGTGGCATATTATGATAAATTTTATTGAAGCTTTTTATGAAATTTGCCACTAGCTCACCATGGTTTCTTTTCTGTTCTTCAAATTATGTGAGATGGTAAATAGGATCCTTCTTAACCACCCACTGATTCTTAAACATGGTAATTAATTCATTCTAAGATCGAATTGAATCAAATCTCAGTTGTCAAAACCAAATCCTAACATTTCTTTATAGTGATTGAACAAACAATCTCATATATAAATCTTCATGTTCGATGTTCATGTTATCAGAAAAATCTAAGAAGGTAGCTAAATGATCTTCAGCAGACAAATCAGTTTCTCCATTAAACCTTGGTAGGTGTTTTAAATACCCATCGAGAAAATTGTCGAGTATATTAGGAATTTGTAAAGCAGCATGCCTAGCTTGAATGATAGGTCTAAAAGTAGCCGTATTTGAAGATGAAGATGAATCAATAGAAGATGTGGTAGATGATGAGGTAGAGGATAATGAAGTTGTAGGTGAAGATGGAGGTGTAAAAGTAGGAGGAGGAGGAAAAGAGGGTGGAAGATCTCTAAAAGTTTTAAAAGGTTTTTGATAACTAACTTCTGAACCTTTGTTTCAACTTCTTCTTTATTTTCAAACAAAGGATTTGAATATACAAGAAAAGTTTCCTCAGGTTGAGAAAAAGTGGATGGAAATGTATAATGAGTGGGGGAGATAAAATCAATAGGTTATAACTTAGGTAAATGTGTATCCATTTTTTCTTATGACTTGGGTGAATCTAAAAGTATTTCAGGAATTTTATATGATTCCACTGAATGGACTAAAAAAGTTGATTATAGATCAACCCCTTTGGATAGTAGTTCTAAAACCCCTAGGTGTTAAGTCATCCAAATCTAATGGATATGGTATAGACCTAAAGGGATCAGATGCTTAAATATCCTTAGGTTGTAAGGGTACAGAAGATGAGGTAGAAGCCTCAATCCTCCTTCTTAAAGAGGCTTCTCTTACTAGTCTCTCTGGACCAGATAATGGAGAAACAATTTCAAAGTCAGAATGAGACCTGGTATGTCTTGAAGGAGCCAGTTTGGGTTTCTGAAGTTTCCAAGTGAAATATTTTAACCTATTATTCCCTTATTCACCTTAAAGAAAAAAAATTATCGTTGTCCCAGGGAAAAATACTTCAATTTTCATTCCCTGACAAAGGCGCAATGTGATATTGTCCTTTGAGATAATTCTAGGTTAATTAATCATGCCAAAGCTTCTTAAATGTTTTTTTGTTTTAAGGTTTTTTTTGAATGACCAATGTTATGAACCAGTTAAAGACACGTGCTTAAACCTTAATAATTCTGAATATAATGAAAGGGTTGATTCTTTGTCTCTAAACAGTTAACTGATTTATAGCTGCATGAATAGCAGATTTGGAAATTTTATAACTCAGTAAATATTCAAACTGAGTATTTAGTTAATTAAAAGACAAAGTGCACGTAAACAATGTTTACAACCCAAACAAAATGTATTTAATTCTATGAAGATGGGTGTGAAAATTTATAAATGTAGAGGAGTTTATAATAATAGACGGTCTTATAAACTAATCTCTAATTATTGATTATAATTTCACAATGGATTTAAGATAGACTAATATTCAGTTTAATCTTACCCATAGTTCTTCATTAAAACTTAAATACACGAAGAATAACATAATGAAATGAAAACATGAGAAAGACTCACAAGGAGACAAACTATTTGAGGCAAATTCGTAATCCTTTCATTAATTCAAAGCAAATCTCCAGTTTGATTACAATTCTGCTTTGAAAATCTCATCTAAGGGTTCAACCCTTAATAACTCGAATGAGGATTTATTTATACAAAAACACTTGATTTTCTAGAAACATATTTAAGAAATTACAAAAATATAGGAACCCAAAATTTTTTGAGTCATTGGCACTGTCTTCAAGGAAGTTGTTGATGATCTAGCCCTAAAATGTGCTCCCCCATTGTCTGTCAGTTGGTGGTTAAAGTTACTCAATGGTTTCACACAAGTGATCCAATCTATCTTCACTTGGTTTATAAATATTAATTAATTTTCTATAGACTTCATCCACCTCGTTATAATTTTCAAAAGTAGGCATATTGACAAACATGTGTTTGATTTCATGCTTGATCATTAAATCAAAGTTTAAAGCCTTTAATAAATCCTTCCCTGTAAGATGACCTTTGATACCTACAAATTTAGCTTTATCAATTGCAGTTGTATAAATATTTTGGAAATATTCCTCCAAACTTATCAATCTATCATTTGGTGCTACTAGTCCTGGAAATCCTCTTTGATTAAGCAAGTTGAACTTAAAATGAAATCTATGAATAGCAGTTCTCAAAGTCTGGCACTTTGTCTCCAACTGAGTCATAAGATTCTTCTTCTGCAAAACTTTCTTAATTTATAAAATAGTTATGTTGTATCTACAATCTAAATCTCTTCTAATTCAGCTCTGGTTTTTTAATTCAACACTCTAATCATATATGTGGCCTCATCTGGTTTTTGTTTAAGTGCTACTATGACTTCTTCAATAGTTGTTTGGCATCTAGTAATAAGCTCTTCATGTTCAAAAATAATTTGTATTGAGGGCCAAACTTCAGTTAGATATTGACTTATATCTGCCCAATTTTTTTCCTTGGCTTAGGCCAATGTCTGAGCCATTAGTGACTCATTTTCCAACTCTTCAATCTTCCTAGTCACTCTACGGGTCTTCTGCGTCTCTTCTACATAAAGAGTGTCATTTTTTATTTTCTGTGCCTCCAGATTTTTTAATTCTTATGAAGTTTTTCATTTTCCTTCCTCTAGAGAGACAATTCCTATTTGACTTTATTTAGATCACCTGTTGTTGATGTAGACTCTGTTGTTGTTGTAGACTCTGTTGTTGTTGATGTTGATTCTCCTGTTGTCCCTGCCACTATGATGGGCATAGTATTGATTGGATCTATGGCCACTTGTATAGAATCTTCCTTTTCCTTGAGAAAACTTTCTATCTGCTCCTCCATCTTCTTTATTTGTATATTCTGATCAATGATTACTTTGAGCATTTCTTCTTTATGTTGCTTGCTTTCTTCTATCTCCTTGGTTTGAGGATCCTCTGTAGAATTTAATTTGAGATGCTTCCAAAGTGTTGTAATGTCTTCATTATTTTTCTTGATGATGTCCTCTACAACTTTAACATCAGTGGGATCATACCCAATCTTGATCACTAAATCTTCTAGTGATTTTACCCTATTATCCCATGCCAAGGAGGATATCTTCTCTATTTTCACTTGTGACTGCACATTTGAAAGAGTTATTCTTAACTTTAACAATGCCATGGTAGTGTTAGTCATGGTGGAGAAAAGCATCTCTCTAGAATGTTTATGCATCTCCATTTGGTCGATAGGATGTATTTGTTTTTCATCAAAATAAAATATGGTTTTATTATCATTTGAAGAAGTATTTGGAAAAAGAACTTGGGCCTATAGGAATTCCATTTTCATCCTTCCCTTTTCACTGTCAAATTTTTTCAAAATCTATGTTGTGAAGTAGATTTCTGCTTCTAGAATTGAGCATAGACATTGGCCTTAAGAGTTTCATTCTTTTGCTTAATTTCCAGAAAATTAGAGAAAATAATGGGTTCATATTGTTACTTATGTTGGTTGTGTAATCTCCAATAGATTATGTGAAGCTGGAGAGGAGGATGGAGTATTAAGGACATATTCCTATGATCCTGTAGAAACCTGTGAATCATCCATATCAATAATTATTGGTTGTTTCTGACCCTGAACAGTGGTCACTTTAGGATCAGTCTTCTGTTTTTTCTAATAGATGACAAACTCTTTTGCACTCTTTGTTGAAGATGATGATTCTTCTCTCGACCTCTTTTCCAATTTTCTTTACAAAATGGGAGTCTCGAGGGTAGAAGTAGTTAGAATATTCTCTTAATATTCCTAAAGTGTGTTCTCCTCCCACTATTCTTGATTCTTGTATTTCCCAATCTATGGTTTAGGAGTGTGATTATAAGGTGTGGTTTTGAGTTCCACCCTTAAATTAGAGATTATGTTGAATGGGTCTTATGACCAGGTAAAGCTTGGTTGGAATCCCATCTGCTTGAAAATTGAATATGCTTCAATTCCCACTTGGGACTTCCTCTTACCTAAAACAAAATGAAGCTCATCCATGTTAATCATTTTCCTCATAGATTCCAGAGATAAAATTATCATTGGAACATATTTAGGTAGCTTATAAGGAGCTAGCTCACATCCATACACCCTTATCTCTGTATAATTTTGGTAAATATACCAGTCTCCCATTTTGGCTTGGTCAATCAGGTGTAGGTCCCTTTTTATCTCCGAACTGATTCTAGGTTCACTCTCGTTATTAAGAAGTTGTGAAACTGATGAATAAAATAGACAATAAAGTCTGTAAATTTAAACTCAATTGATTTTCTTCTGACCAATGAGGTCCACTATATAACTGATTGGTTGATTTCTTGATCATCATGCTTATGTAAAGTTATTGGCAGCATGTCTCCTTGTTGAAAAAGAAACTTATGGACCAATACATAAGAGTATTTGAACACAGCCTCAGTAGTGATCTTCATTAGCTTTTCATGCATATTTTTAGCCATAATTGACTGTAATTATACATGAATGTTGGCTTGTTCTCTTTGGAGAAGATGGATAGATAAACTAGAATAGGTTCATCTACCCATTGGTCTATCTGGTAACCTAACAGGGAAAAAAATAGGGAGATGATTTGTTTGGCTCTCTCTTAGAGCATAGAGGCTAGATATGGAGGAATATTTTTAGGAAGCTCGGCATCTTTTGGAAGAAATATCTCGAAAATTTGAGCTCTTTGGGGGAAAGTAAGTTTATGATATAAATCCATGAGGACAGCAGTAGAGAAATGGCTAAGGGGCTCATTATCAGGAATTAGCAGCATTTTTTTTATGGTTTCAGGTGTGATAGAGACAGAATGTCTCCCTTCTGGGCCATAATAGTTATTTGGAGGGGATTATACCTACCCTGACACAACATGACCAAATCAGGAAATAGGTGGGTTTGGGGGAACATAAACATGGGCAAGAGGGGTTCCCATAGATTAATCTCATCCTCTTAATCGTTGTAAGTTTGTTTTAGTCAGTGGTGTAATTCGAACATATCGAATTCACACTCTGTATCAGTGATTTTGAAAAACTGGTCTGCTAAGGGAATATGGTCAAGGTATAGGGTATCAGAAGTTTTATAATTTTCCTCAATTGGTGTTTTCCTACCAGAGGCCTGGTCTTTTCTCTTTGGTGCCATATTCTGATAAAATAGAGAGAAAGAGTAACAGGATGTTGATAAGATGGATACCTAAATAGAGAGCAGTCTTTGTAGACACTGGTGAGCCCAGTATCTACCTGAAAAAGTAAGCACAATCTGTAAGAGTTTAACTGGAGCCAAACTTTAAAACCCATAGTTTCAAATAGTGCTGATGAAGTCAGGGGAATCGCGTGAAAGGAATGGAGTTTTTATTTATAAAAGAAAAATGAATTACCGTTACGATCAAACCGTTACCAAACGGGATTTGGGAGCATTAATGGACAAGGTGAGCCTGGTAATGGGCAGGAGTGTAACAGGCATGTAGCAATGGGTATGGACATGTGAGAGAATATGATTAGTGGAAGGAATGTGTGGGAAGTGGCGTGATAACCTTTGGTGGGATGATGTGCTCATGTGAGCAGGATGAGTGGATTTTAGAGGGGGGGTAGTGGTAAGCAGTATTAAGCGAAGGGGGTGTGAAGCTGTGAGGGCATGACATGTTGCAAGGGGCCCACCGAAAATAATACCAATTTTTGGACCCTCCCCCCCTTGTCATTAACACAAAACGGGGGAAGGGGGTATGAAATGGCTTCCCAGCCACTGATTTGAGCAGGGAAAAGGATCGTTGTTGAAAAAAAGTCGCTCAATAGCGCTTGGCAACAAATAATTTTTTTCATTTTATGACTTTGGAATAAAATCATTTCATATCTTTATTACATATTATTTTGCACCCTTTAAAAAGTGATTAACTCCTAATTAAAGTAGAATTATGAATATGCGCATTTGATTTAGCTACCATTTTATTTTTCCTAACTCTATATTAACCCTACTCTAGTACATCTTTTGAATTTGGCAAAGTTTTGAGTATATCTGGTCAATTTTTATTTCTATTCTATCCTATCTAATTCATATTCTACCAAGATTAAACAATTTGGTGAACTTATTCTCTAATCTAGAGACAAAAATTTAAATTATTTGATAATCATTAAACTGTGTGATTCAAACCAGACTATTAGGTTGTGGCATTTAAACAAGCTACACACAAAACCCTAATTTATTTCTAATGCAAATATAATCATTTTCTAGTGGCATTTAAATTTGCTCATTTATACAATTGTTTTTTCATTTCATGGGGTTTCCTTTCATCATTTTTTTATTGCATTTTCATTCTTTTATTCTATTTTTTTATACCCTCTTTTTGTAAACAAAAACTAACTTATCAAAACCAAATATGTTACAACACTACCCTCAAGGGCATATTCGAGTCTCAACCCGTAGAACAACATCCTGATGGCTCTGAAGTATGATACTACAACTTCGATTTCACCTGCAAAATACAAACTCGTATTCTCCTCTTCTAGAGTGATTTCTTCTTCGATGCCATGTAAAATTCCTTGTAGATTCAAACTGCTAATTGTAATTTACTAAAACAATAGACTTGAATCTACACTATTGAGCGGAAACAATTAAACAATCGCAAAATCATGAAGCATACAAGAGAAAGAATTCAATCAACACATTACACAATTATTTACTAGGGAAAGCCACACCTAAAAAACCCTGCTATTTGTATATCGCATTAGCCAAAAAATATGAGAATATTACAATGCTTTGCTCAAGCCCAAGCAACCTTTGCACTATCTCTATTTGTCTCACAACTTCCTAAACAATCCCAAGCCAATGCTTAACCAATTTTTTGCTTACCCAAGTCCCTATTTCCTTGTGTTTTTTCCTTGGGAATTAGCCCCCTATTAATTATGAAAATTCCTCAATTGGAATTGCACAATCCTCATAGGCCTTCCTCTGACTGCATGCACCACTTGTACAATTTGGATGAGTATACAATTGATAGTACATTGTCCCTAAACTTCAATCTCAACTGGGTAACTCTAAAATATGACATGCATGAGTTATTTATGAGTGAATCATCAATTAACTAGTTGATCATTGCATGCAGTACCACACTAGTAGACCTCCCACTAGTTCCTCCAACAATTTGAACTAGTTTAACTGAATTTAACTCAGTTAAACTGAATTAATTAGTTTTAACTCAAAATAAACTCAACGAGGGATCCTATCAAGTAGGAGACACTCTACATGACTCAAGTTATATTATCAACTCGAATTAACTCATTCAGCTAAGTCAAATTAACTTAGTTAACTAATACAACTTGTCATGTGATGTGGAATTGCAATTTCATTCCTAATTTAATTCAAGGACAAAATTAGATTAGGATTTTCTTGTTGCATTTTCAACACATATAAGTGTATTTATATCTTGTAAATGTTGTTCCATGCTTCCTATTTATGTACCATGTTGCATTTACTGTGTATAATGTATTCATGGGATTAAAGTTATTGTATAGTAATGTTGAATTTTAAACTAAATAAGTATGAATGATAGTGAGTTGAGTATTGAGAACAACTTGCTTGGAAGTTTCTCTACATTTCTCCTATAAATAGGAATGTTATATTCATTGGAATCCCTTCTCTTATGCTAAGGGGGAATTGTTATATGTTGTATGTTCATAAAACAAAGGGTTACCCTAGGGCTATAATGGTTATACTCTTCATTGTTTCATTAATACAACCATAAGGATTTGATGTACAAGATATAATGGTGTGGTAAATCTGTGTACCAAAAAATAAGAAACATTGTTTGGTTAAATGTAGATAAATCTATATTGGCATGGGAAGAGGATGTAGAGATTGGAATAGGAGTTGGGCAGAAATTCCCAACTTCTTTAAAAAAAAGGAATTTGAGGAAGCCTCAATCAAAGTTCCAGATCACATGGCCCAAGGGGATCAAGGACTAGGAGCCAGTCATAAATGGGGCATATTGGGGTATCATTCCTCGAGAGAATTAATGAGAATACACCCTATATGGAAAACTTATGATATGCCATAGCTCGGGTGGTGGACCATCACTTGAAAGCCATAATTATGTTATCAAGTCCATCAAATAATGACCTTGAAGTGGCAGACTAATTGAAAGAATCGAAGTAATGATGTCATGTTGATATCATGAATGATGATGTGGCTATGCCATGTATATGACATGTGCTACCCAGATTTGGGCCTTTTGGGTATTCTATTTATACAAATACGAGCGACGTGTAGCACACATCAGTAGTGCTATGTGGAAGGGGACACATAAATAGATGCCACATGTCACATGGTTATTTTTTGTTAGTGATTAATGTGGAACGTTCAGCTATCATATTGGCATATTAGAATATCAATGTTTTAGGACTATATCCTAGAAATTTGCCAATATCCTAATGTACACATTAATCATGCCATGTGTTAGACATGCCATCCTTTTCCACATGGTAGGTTGCACTTGGGTGTCATATTTATGAGGTTGCATGCCAATTTGTACCCCATCTCATTGGCTTATCATTGTTTTGCGAAGGTTTTCAGTTATTAAGAGAATTGTTGGATTTCTGACATACAAAGTCAAGTAACACTATATTGGCTTATCAAAGGTCAAGACCACAATTATATTAGCATATAGGGCATTTATACCCAAGGCTATATCAATATATCAAACCCTCAAGATATAAAAATGAACCACATTGGTATATTGGCATATCAGAGCTTCGAAGGCTTGGATAGTGAAATTTATGGAAGTCGTTGATATGGAAAGGACTTAGTATGACATGTGGGCCAGGGATGTGGACAAGTGCAAGGGAAACACATATCCAAGGGCCACCACATGTTATTGGTGAGTTCCAGTATTGCAGCAAGAATGTTGCAACTTCCGGGCTTCCAACATTACTTTTATCAACCCGGTAGTTCGTAACAAACTTGGAAGCATCAGTGTTATATGCACAAGTACTAGTTCTCACTATAGGTTGTCACTTGGTCAGCCGGTGCAAGATCACTAGGAGCTCAAGAAAACTTATATAGATTTTAGAAGAAGCTCTATGTATGATGAAAGGGAAGAAAGATTACTCTACAAATGCTATTCTAACTCCAGAAAGGAGAAAGACTGGAATGTAAAGCAAAACCTAGTAAACCCTAACTAACAAGCTAATTCTACTTTTGCCAAAAACACTATGAAAACCATGAAATAAATGCAATTACCTACTCAAGGAAGTAAACAAAATCTAACCATGCTATTTTTGAAAGTAAATAAGCAAAAAACGTATTTTTGGATTTTTATGTGTTGTTATGTGAATTCAACATGCATCTAATTTATTGTGTGTAAGTGTGGCAGCAAATAGGTGGCATTGGAGGGTGGTTTTGGAGCTTGGTAGGATGTAGTATGGTGTGGATGGGTCATAGGAGGTATTAGGTGATCTTCTAGAGGCTTTTCCCACACTCGGCCTTCAAAAGAAAGCCTACAGGAAAATCTACAGGAGGAAAACAAGGAAACTACATGAGGCCTACAGGAGGAGGCCGAGAGAAATTTTCACTATTTTGAAGGTGTGAGAGTGGGTGGAAAAGGTGGATGAAGGTTGGAATGATGTGTTAGGGTGTCTATGGTCTACCATGAGTCACCAGGATAGGGAAAAATGAATTGGTTTGCTCGAGGAGAGAGGAAGAAGTTCTATGAAAAATATAGGAAACTAGGGTAGAATTAAGGTGAGGTTTGGGAGATATATAGGGCATGGATCAGATGGAGGGTGTGATTTATGGTAAGCTAGCCTACTATTGGAAGAGATTTTCTACATAGGAATTGACAATCAACCAAGAAAATCAAGCAACCAATGAAACGAGTGCATACTAGGAAAAACAGAGTTTTGCATTAAAATGGCCTAAACTATGATGTATAGAAGGAAATGTTAGGAAATGTTGTAAGAAATGAAACCATGCAAAAGGACTATTATAAATCAGGATGTGAACATGATAAAGAAGATCTAAAGCAAAGAAAAACTGGACTATCCACCTACTAAAGAGCTACAAACACTAGAAGTCCTATGAATGAGGAAAATTTGTGTTTTTGGGGCAGCAAGAGAGTCTTTGCCTCAAATCATGGTCCCAGAGGGAGGAAGAGAGGCCAAGGCACTACTTCTAGCATTTTGAATCTTTTTTGACCACTGCTTAACCTATTATAGAAAGTACAAATGGAAGCAAGCTATTAAATCATCAAAAGCAACCTATTCTTAACCATAAAAGAAATACATATAATAGAAAATTAATCTACAAAATGAAGTAAAGCATACAAATACAAGTAAAGAGAAGCTTGGTTGCTTGTATTGGACCCTAACCCAAGAGATTCAACCCTCTGAGGTAACTCGGTGCTAGCTTAAAAAGGATTCCATCTTCATTATCAAAACAATAGGAAGATTACATGAAGCTGTCACAAAATAATAAGCTCGAAATTTGAGCAGAGTTTACACAAGAAAAAAATCCAACCCTAGTGAGGCCCTAGGCCTCTCTACTTATACATCTGAAGCTACCAACATCTTCCTTAAAATTAGGGAGGCTTGGCTCCCAAAACTCAAGATAACTATCAGTCATCCTCCACTTGCTCGGCTGCCTTCTAGTGCATGATTCGGCTGCTTGTACTCCGAGGTGAACGAAGGGGAATTCAAAGTGAGTAGTAATAAGTGAGGGGGATTCCCTCCTATAAGTCCTCTCCTCTATATACTTCGAGTTATTGTTGCAATTTGACCACTAGATCCTTGACTTTGACCTCGAAATCCATCAATAATATGCATTAAAAACATGTTAGACCACATGGCATTATAACTAACTCAACTCACCCTATAAGCATAAATATAATCAGAAAATCATACAATAAGCTAAGAGAATGGTTGATTTGACTAGGTTAGGAGGTAAAATGAGCCCATATAATTACCCATTTATGAGGCTCATCATCACCCCCCTATTGAAGGTGTTGTTCATCCTCTAAGTAACCTAGTCACTCTTTTCATCTTTTATGGCCCTGGTGGCCTCCCTAGCATACCAAGCTTCTGATGTGGTCTGCTCATGTTCTCCATAAAACCTTGCATTCATGTCTATGTCCTTCCATCGATCCTCCTCTTCTTCTTCTCTTCTGCCTTCCAACATGCCTAATATGAGTGGAGGACTCAGTTTGAGGCCAATCCAGTTGACCTTCAGCCTTTGCATGGAGTGCTTGTACATTGGCACTCTTTTTAATGCCTCCTTCAACCTCATGGGGGAATGGTATTCCCTGATTTGCAAATTGTCAGGTAGGGTGCTTCATTTTCTCATGCATGCATGCATGCATATAGTCATCCCCAAGTAGCCTAAACATATCTTCAAAGTGTGCAATGGATTGTTCTTGACTGGACCAGTATTTAGGGGAAATCTAACGGTCATTGGCAAGTAGGTTATGTGTGCTGATGAGTGCCATAGGATCTGATGTCTTAGCTCTTATCATTAATTGTTCATTCTGCTCTTTTATCAACAATATTTTCATTTCTGCTGCCCTCAATTCTTCATGGTTCATCCATGATGCCATCGCCATCAATTGCAGATCCCCTAGCTTGGCATTGGGGTCCCACACATTTAGGTCTATGAGGGCCATGTTATGTAGGTAGAATTTTGCCATCTTTGCTTTGCCCTCGAAGGTGCTTTGGTCACACGAATCCATGAACTACCTGTAATCTTAGAAAGGAATTGTACCTCTTTGTGCCAAAGCTTTTATTTGGAATTGAAGCCATTGATACTTTAGATAGAGGCTATAAGATTTGGCTGGTGTTCTGCATTGTAATGCTTCCATGGATAAGCTAGCCATGTATGCCAAATGAGTCTCTTTCTCCTGTAACTGTCTCCTTAGTATTTCATTCTCATTTTCAAGGTGGCTTCTTGTAATGGCTTCTCTGTCTCCGAGAGCACTCAATTCTCTGCCCATTTCCCCAAGTTTGTTTTCCATATGGCCAACATCTTCAACCCCTTTGGACTTGGCTATCTGCATCCACCTATTTGTTCTCACTCTCTCTTTCTCCAATTTGAAAAACAGTGGAATTGCACATTTTTGTGGGATTATCCTGCCTCCCTCAAGTAGATTGCAATAGTAGGCAAGATTAGGTTGGGGGTCATGTTCATGTAGCTCTTGTGCTTCCTCCTTCACCTCTGGTTGTCCTCCTATATTTTTCTCAAGCTTTTGTGTCTTATGTAGTTTGGACAGTGTCTCTTGGAGGACTGTTTCAGCCTCCTGTAGATCTGGTTTGGGGTCCTATAGAACTGCCTTTCCCTTGCATGTAGAAGATCTTAGAGTCCCCCTTTCATAAGTTATAGGAGTCTTGGAAGGAGATGCTATTCTTTCACCTTGGCAGCTGGCGAATCTTCAACGATAATGGGAATCTTTGACGAGGGCTGAGGTTTGCCTATTTTAATTCTTGTGCTCTTTCTTGCCCTGAAATACATGGAGGTTTTTATTTTCCTATTCTGCTTTGGCTTGACTAGTGTACTAAGGTAGCTGATGCTTCTCTTTCCAAAGTTTTAGGGAACTCTTCTCCTTTCTCTGCCCTCTCTGCCTCCTTTTATCCCTCTTTTGTCTCTTTTTCTTCCTCCTACTATGTGCCTTCAACTCTCTCCTCCTTTATTTCTTTTCTTTCCTCCTCCCTCTCTTGCTCTATTATGCTACCACTGGCTTCATCTTCTCGTCCTTGTTGTTCTCCCTCCTCACTAATAGCGGGACTGACATCACAAGTTAATTCCTTGATGTCATCCTCTGCTGTCATATTTTTGAAAACTTCCCATGCTATAGGGAGTGTAAGGGTATGGAGGATTTCTTCTACTAGGATCTTGATTAGGCCATGGTGAGCTAGCTGCTGTGAATTTTCTACTTGTACCTTAGTGCTGGATTCAATGAGGGGTTGAAGAAGAAAGTAAGGGATACTACACTTTTGATGTGTTGGGGTATTCATGCCATATCTCAAGTCATGGAGGATTCTGAAATGATATCCATAGACAATGTTGTGCCTCCCCTCACAAGCATTGTATTTGATCACTTGGTAGCTAACCTCATCCCAGGGATATGGTATACTAGCCCTCCTAATTCCATTTTTGTCTTCAACGGGGGTTTCATTATCTTGGAAAAATTTCTTCTTAGCATCCTGGCCAATTGGTTTCTCATATTTACTCCAAGGAAGCCCAAGAGGAAGGGTAGTGACCCTACTAATGAATTCAGGGTTTATTTCAAGGAGAGGCCTCTAATGGTTACAGTAGCATGAGTTCTTGAGTGAGGGACCAGAGAGAGAGCAAATTCATGGGAAATTTCCTCATCAAACCCTCTAAATTTCTCAAAGAAATTCATCCAGTTTTCCCTTGTAAATATTTCCACCACTTGAGGATGTGCATGGAGCCTAGTGGAGTTAGTGGGCTCTTTTCTCATAAATCCCCTGTCATACTGCCTATACTTATTTTGAAAAACCAAATATGGAGGTGGAGACAAATAATTTTGAGAAAAATAGAGAAACTCAGGAGACCGTGTTCTTTTTTTTTTTTTTTTTTTTTAAACAACCAAATTTTTTTTATGTATCTCCTACCCTCTTAAAGACTCGTTTTATCTTCAATTTGAGACTACTCTTTCACATTTTGATATATAATCAGAGGGAATTCATGAAACCTACCTCTTCAAACTAAAATTCATGCCAAAAATCACATTTCCTCCCTTCAAAATGACTTACTGCCCCTCTTGTAGAAGCTTGTTGTCCCTCCTGTAGATTTCCTATAGGTGCTCTTGTGGATTTCCTATAGGTGCTCTTGTAGAAAATGTCGAGAGCAAGAATATGGAGGAAATCGATGGAGGATGGTGGTTACGAGGTTGTGGGGCCACAAGAATACTGCTGTGTGGCTGAGTTACGAGGAGAAAATGAAGAAAAGGTGGTGAGAATGCGCAGGGAGGAGTGCTCATTACCCTTTATGGATATTTTCGGTTATGAGTGCTAAGCTGGCAAGGTGTACATTGCCCGAATTAGGATCGTTGGTCCCCACCTGCTTGGTCATCATGCCCCTTCCTCGTAATCATCCCTCATTATTGCATCGGGGTTAACTCTTCCTCCCACTACCTGTCCTTGGCATCTTTTGCTTGAGTTGACCATGCGCACGTGTGGGTGGCATCTCAGTTAAGTAGAGTCAACTAAATGAAGGTGGCCAAATTAACTGGCCACCTTTTCCTCTTTCGATTTCAACCATATCATTACCTTCATATGATTTCTAATTACACAGATGCAAATAGAGGAGTGACTTAGTTACTTACTTGTGATTCGAGTGTATTTGCTGCCATCGACTGTGAGGTGCTATTGCATTCTTTCTGTTGCATGCTTTCATTTTCCTTCATGCATCTTGCCTCCACTTGTTGAGGTGTTGTTGTGTGGTTTTGCAAGTTCTTCCTTTGCTGGAGTTGAGTTGTATGTGCCTTTTCAACTTGCAGATGTGCACTCTTTTGTTGTTGATGCTGAACTTCTATGGGATCAGCTGCTACAGGAATTCCTACAGGAGCTCCTATAGCTACTTCTCCCTCCGAAACTTCAGCTATTTCCCTATGCTTGGAGCTCAAGAATGATGTCAAAGGTGTAGATAAAGATGGAGGGATAGCAGGTAAGCTTCAGGTGAAGTTGATGGTGCCTTTTCTCCTTTTACTTTTTGTTTTCTTTTCAAAACTGAAAAACTATTTTTCTGTGATTTTTTCTTGGAAAGGAAAAAAATAATAATGATGCATGGAGTGTGACGCAGGCTTGGAAATGATGACAAGGAGGTTTGAAGATGGTAAAAGGGATTATAGGTTCCTCATGAAACATTTCTTGTCCCTCAAATTGCCTCCTATAGACACTTTTGGCTCTCTGTAATCCCTACAGAAGCCTCCTGTAGAAAACATAGAGCCTCCTGTTGAAAACACGATTTTGGAAGAAGAGGTAAAATGGGGTCAAAGAGATGCCAAAATGATGGAGGAAGGTGTGGATAAGATGAGAGGGATGTTGGTATGAATTTCAGGGTCCCCTTGGCACCCTCTCCTTCTCCCTGTAGTCCTCCTACAAACCTGCAATGCAATAAAAAATTATTTTCTTTCTCTCTCTCTCTCTCTTTTTTAAAAAAAAAAACAACTAGGGCACCTCATAAAGGTTTTCACCTTAAGTACTTGCCCTGGGCACCTCCAAGGGAGGTTTTCACCCCAGGGATCTTATTCTTTTTCTTTTTTTTCTTTTTTCTTGACATCGCTGGGCCACCTTAGAAGAGGTTTTTAACCCAATGATGGGACTCAAGCGCCTCATGGAGGTTTTCACTTGAGTCCTTATTTTACTTTTTCTTTAGTGAGTGGGTGAAGTGGAAGCTAAGACATGCTCCACTACCATCATTGTTTTATTCAAATCTTTAATAAACTCTTGCTTGGAAAAGGGTTTCTTGTAGATTTTCAACCAATGTCCATTAACAAGCATTGGGAAGGCTTCATCATCAATGGTTCTAATCAGAACTAAACCATTGTCATTGCATTTCTCCACAGTGTAGGGTCCCAGCCATCTTGTCCTGAGCTTTCCTTTGAAATCCTTGTATCTTGAATCATAGAGTAGTGCCCAATCTCACTCTTGGATTTGCTTCTCCCTGATATTTATGTCATGCCATATCTTTCTCTGAAGCTGAACTACCTCTGTATGGAGAAGGGCTACAATCTATATTCATCTAATCCATTGAGCCGAAGTAATTTCTCCTTTTGTGCATGTCTGAGGTCTAGGTCCAGCTAATTTTCCATCCTTAAGATATTGAATTTCAAACTCTATTGACAGCAAAGCCTTGTTCTCGTAGACCAGTTCATAGGGTGTGAACCCGGTGGTGGTCTTCCATGTTGTGTTGTAGGCCCAAGTGGCCTCAACTAATCTGTCTTCCCAGTCTTTTCTGCTGCTGCTCACTACCTTGGTTAGGATCCCTTCCAATGCTCTGTTAGTGACCTCCACTTTCCCATTGGCTTGTGGATGGTAAGGAGTGGAAGTCTTGTGCTTGATCTTATGATGTGTGAGCAGGTATTCAATCAAGCTAGAAGTGAACTGACTTCCTTGGTCTGTGACCAACTCTCTCAGATACCCGAACTTGTAGAATGTGTTTTCCCTCAAAAACTCAGCTACTTTTTCCTCTGTCATTGCTTTTATTTCTTTTGTCTCCACCCACCTGGTCAGGTAGTCGGTGCACACAATGATGTATTGCTTCTGCTTTGAAGGGGGTTGATAGGCCCCACAAAGTCCATGCCCCACTTCTCAAATGGCTCAAAGGTCACTTGAGGTTGCATGGAAATTTCATCCTTTGGATTGGGTTTCCCCATCCTCTGACATGATCACACTGGCTCGTGTATCTCCTCACATCAATATCTTGAAGGTGGTTCTTTTTGCTGCAAAATGACCTCCACAAGGCCCGTCATGACAGGTCAAGAGCATGTCAAATACCTTCTCCTCCCTGACACATCTTCTCAAGATCTTATCTAGGCCAAGTTTGAAGAGATTGCCTCCAATCCAGGTGAAAGGGGTGCTTTTCCTTACTATCTTGCTCTTCTCTTTTGAGCATAGGTGTGGTGGGAACTGTGCAGAAACCAAGTAGTTTTTTATATTAGCAAACCATGGAGAGAGTATTGATATAGCAAATAGGTGTTCATCTGGCATTTGGTCATCCACCATTCCTTCTTCACCTATAGGCAAATTTAATCTAAATAAAAAGTCAACAACAACATTCTCTTTACCAGGCTTATTAATAATGGTCAAATCAAACTGTTGCAGTAAAAGAAACCATCTAATAATGCGAGCATTTACATTTGGTTTGTTCATTAAATATCTAATTTCAGCATGGTCAGTGTGCACAAAGGTTTGATAGCCAGTGATATAATGTCTGAATTTGTTTAAGGAATGCACAACAGCTAGGAGTTCCTTCTCGGTCACTGTATAGTTTAACTCTACCTTTGACGAGTTTTTGCTTATAAATTATATGGCATAAGGTAACTTTTAATCAATTTGTCCTAAGGCTCCTCCTATTTCTTTGTTCGAGGCATCTGTGTGAATGTGAAAGGGTAGGGCCTAGTTTGGGCCTCTGAGAATTGGGGTGGTCACTAGCTTTCTCTTCAAGGTATCTAGGGCTTCTTGACAATTTTCCAACCATATGAACTCAACATCTTTGCCTAGGAGGCCAAACAAAGGAGAGGCTACCCTTTTGAAGTCTTTAATGAATCTCCTATAATATCTAGCTGAACTTAGGAAGCTTCTGACATCTCTCACCTTTTGAGGAGGTGGGACTCTTTGGATGATGGCAATTTTGTTGGGGTCCACTTGCAGTCCTTGTTGAGATATTGCATGACCTAGCACGGTCCCTTTAGTCACCAAAAATTCACATTTTTCTAGACTAAGGGATAGGCTCATCTCAATACACTTATATAGAACTTTTCCTAGGTTAGATAAAGTTTCCTGAAAGTTAGAGCCATAAGGAGTAAAATCATCCATGTATATTTCTACTGCATCATGAACCAATTCAAAAAATATACTTAATACCGCTCTTTGGAAAGTGGTTGGAGTGTTGCACAAACCAAAAGGAAGGACCCAGTATGTAAAGGTACCCCAAGGACAAGTGAAAGTGGTCTTATATTAGTCTTTCGAGCTGATTTGGATCTGATTGTACCTGCTAAACCCATCTAGGAAGGAAAAAAACTTTTTCCCTACCAGACCATCTAACACTTGATCTATAAAAGGTAAAGGAAAGTGGTCCTTTTTAGTGGCTTTGTTCAATTCCCAATAGTCAACACAAATTCTTCACTTACCATTTTTCTTTGGCACTAGCACCAAAGGAGATACCCACTCACTGTCAGAGATGGGATAGATGAATCCCACATCAAGCAATTTCTGCAGTTCTTCCTTAACAATATATCTAAGTGTTGGGTTCATCCTCCTTTGAGGTTTCCTTACTGGCTTGCAATCCTCCTTGATGTATATATGATGAGTACATACTAAAGGGTGCACTCCCTTCATCTACTTGTAACTCCAGGAGAAGGCATCTAGATGTTTTCTCAGTATGTTACATAGCTCCTTCTCCTGGGAAGTAGATATGGATGGATTGATTTTCAATTTTCTTCATGGGCCGAACTCTATATTTTTAATGTCAAGAGGAGTGGGGTCGGCCACACAGACATCACTTGAGGGGTTTTTTTGGGTTTCTCTTACTATGTCTTCTAATGGTGATGCACTAGGAGGTGGATTTTGAATCAAATTTTCAATCATATCATCCTCATCTTGCATTTTTCCCCACATGGAAATTTCTAATGTACACAGTGGTGCAAAATAAACTTCATCCTCATCCTCCTCCTCCAACCAGAGAGGTAGATCATGTTCTAGCAAGGGTTGGGCAGGAGGATATAGGGTTAATTACTTGGACATGTGCGTGTTCTTTGTGGTCATGTTCCCAACTCGACAACTGATGTAGGCATCGGCTATAGCCAACCAAGGTCTTCCCAGAATGAGAGGATACCTAATGAGCTTTTCCTTTGGCTAGAGAACTAAGAAATCAACAAGGTACTCCCAAGAATCAATGGAGATCATCACATCTTCCACAATCCCCTCAGGGATCACTATGGAGCGGTCTGCTAACTATAGCACTGTCATGGTCTTCCTCAAGGAGCCTTGGAGGTTAAGTTTGAGCATTGTGTCCTTTGTCATCACATTAATGGTAGCTCCCAGATCAATCAAGGTATGTGGGACCATTGTGCCATTGATGTGGACATCAACTATTGGGCTTCTACAATCCAGATATTTTGGACAGATTAGCCGCCCCAACATCAGGTCGGACAGTTGTCCTATGACATTGATGGTTGGGGCATCTCTCTTGCACCTTCTTGTATGCCTAAACCACTTCTTTTTTATCAACCTATTGTAGATTGGCATATTTTTTATGGCTTGGAGGAGTGGTATCTTCACACATAAATGTTTCAATTCTCCCAGGAGTTCAGTCTCTTCTGGGGTAGGCTGGGTTGTCATGGATAGTCTCTCAGGAAAGGGTGGATTTGCTTTAGGTTCACTTTCCTCTTTATCTTCCTCAACCTCCCTGGGTGGAGGCTAGCTATCTGGGAGAAATTTCCCGGATCGCAAGTTGATTTCTTGAATCTCCACAGCATAGGTTGGGCATGATGGTTCCCCACTATACACTTGTTGATCCTGTCTATTGTTTGGGTTCGAATTTGGTTGGGCAGGCATTTGGGGTTGCCTTGGTGGAGCAAAAGGTAACGATTGTGATTGGGCAGGTGTTGGAGGCAGAAGAGCGGGAAGAGAGTTGTATTGGGGCCTCCACCCCTGATGAGATGCATTCCACTGAGGTTGCAGCTGAGCATAGGATTGAAATGAATGGGTGGATGGTTGGGCATGATATTGAGATGTGAAGGACCAAGGAGGAGGCATGGACCAGGAAGGATGATCAAGGGGGCCCCAAGAAGGTATGGAGGTGACTTGGTTGGGGTTGTATTATGCTTGAGATGTCCCTTGCATCCCCTGGTGGTATGGTCTAGGTCCATGTGGCCTCCTTCAGTTTATGTAATAGATCTATTCAATGACTCCTTCAGCCCCTTGTTATACAACTTTAAGTCTAGGAAAGGAAGGGCACTTATCTTTAGAATGATCTTCTTGACAGACTGAACAAATCTCTATAGAGTTCAATGGGCATTCATTCCTAGGATGCCTCCTGGTGCATCTAGGGAAAAAATGGCCAAATCCCTCTCTACTTCCTCTTGTTTTCTTTTGATATGTAAGGTATCCATTTGCATGGAAAGAGTCTGTAGCATCTCACTCTTGAAGTCTTCCAGCATGTTTCCACTTTCACCCTTAATGGATGAATTTGAAGAAGAGGTACTGGCTATGGGTTGACTCCCCCTACCTTTCTTTCTAGTTTTTCTAGAATGGTTTCTAAAAATAGTCTTTATGTCCTCATAGGATAGTTGGTAGATGTCTCCCTGGGCCAGTAGATGGAGGGTGTCTAAAAGGTCTTCCCGAATTCCCCTGAGCAGGACCAACTTCAGAGACTCAGGGTCAAGTCTACACCTGGCCCTTTTGTAATTGAGTTGGAACCTCTCATAGTCTTTCAGGGACTCATCACTTCCTATGGTCATTCGGAAGATTTCATCTTTAGTATCTTTTGAGCTGCAATAGCCTTGATACTTGTTGTTAAAGGCATGTTGCATATGGGTCCAAGTTTTGATGTTATTGCCAGGTAATCCTATGAACCAGCATAGTGCTGCATCCTTGAGAGTAGAAGGGAACAATTTCAACTTTTGCTCATATTTGCATAGTCATAAGTTCGACAGATGACAACAAACTCAAACAAGAAGGTGTCAGGATCTTCTGTAGTCAGGCCATGGAAGTGAGGTAGGGCTGAAGGACTTATATTCTTCATTTTGGTGTCCCCATTGGTCTCCCGAATGGGGAAGGTACCTTCTATTCTCTCATCATTCCCCCTAGCATTTCTGTTTTCAGCCATTGGCTCTAGAGGAATGGTTTCTTCTTCTTCTTCCCCTATAGGTTCTTCAAATATGTCTGGCTGTTCACCGAAGGGATCTTCTTCATTACATCCACCGAAGAAGAGAGAAGGTTGGTTGTGTGAAGCAGTGGGGGTGTTGGGAAAAAAAATCTTGAGTTATCTCTATTCCTATGAGGCATGAAAGGAAATATTGTTGGTTGGTTTTGGTTTCTTTTTCCCCACACTGAAAGTACCTACAAAAACTAAAATTGTGATTGAACAAAATAAATTGCAACTAGCTGAAATGAACTTGCTGAATGAAAATTTGTAGTATTGAAAAGGAAAGCAAGGAAATGCAGAACTAAAAGAAAATAAATGACTAGTCTACTTTTGCCTAAATAAACTATTAGCATAATGTTGCAATAGAAAATAGAAGAAAGCAGTGATCACAGAATACTCTGACGCTTCCCCGGCAACAAAGCCAAAAAGTGGTGAGCACCGGTATTGTAGCAAGAATTTTGCAACTCCTGGGCTTCCAACTTTACTTTTATCAACCCAGTAGTTCGTAACAAACTTGGAAGCGTCGGTGTTGTATGCACAAGTACTAGTTCTCACTACAGGTTGTCACTTGGTTAGTTGGTGCAATATCACTAGGAGTTCAAGCAAACTTCTATAGATTTAAAAAGAAGCTCTATGTGTGATGAAAGGGAAGAAATATTACTCTACAGATGCTATTCTAACTGTAGAAAGGAGAAACACTGGAATGTAAAGCAAAACCTAGTAAACCCTAACTAACAAGCTAATTCTACTTTTGCCAAAAACACTATGATAACCATGAAAGAAATGCCATTACCTACTCAAGGAAGTAAACAACATCTAACCATGCCATTTTTGGAATTAAATAAGAAAAAAACATATTTTTGGATTTTTATGTGTTTTTATGTGAATTCAACATGCATCTAATTAATTGTGTGTACGTGTGGCAGCGAATGGGTGGCATTAGAGGGTGGTTTTGGAGCTTAGAATGATGTAGGATGGTGTGGATTGGTCCTAGGAGGTCTTAGGTGGCCTTCTAGAGGCTTTTCCCACACTCGTCCTTCGAAAGAAAGCCTACAGGAAAAACTATAGGAGGAAAACATGGAAACTACAGGAGGCCTATAGGAGGAGGCCAAGAGAAATTTTCACTATTTTGAGGGTGTGAGAGTGGATGGAAAAGGTGGATGAATGTTGGAATGAGGTGTTAGGGCACCTACGGTCTACCATGAGACACCAAGACAGGGAAAGATGATTGGGTTTGCTCAAGGAGAGAGGAAGAAGTTCTATGAAAAATGAAGGAAACTAGGGCAGAATTGAGGTGAGGTTTGGGAGACCTATAGGACATGGATCAGATGTAGGGTGTGATTGCTAGTAATCTGGCCTACTCATGGAAGATATCTGTTGCATAGAAACTTATAGTCAACCAAGAAAATCAAGCAACCAATGAAATGAGTGCATACTAGGAAAAACAGGGTTTTGCATTAAAATGGCCTAAACTATGATGTATAGAAGGAAATGTTGTAATAAAGGAAAGCATGCAAAAGGACTATTATAAATCAGGATGTGGACATGATAAAGAATATCTAAATCAAATAAAAATTGCACTATCCACCTACTAGAGAGCTACAAACACTATAAGTCCTATGAATGAGGAAAAATTTGTGTTTTTGGGGCAGCAAGAGAGTCTTTGCCTCAAATCATGGTCCCAGAGGGAGGAAGAGAGGCGAAGGCATTACTACTATCCTTTTGAATCTTTTCTGATCACTTCTTAAACTACTACAGAAAGTACAAATGGAAGCAAGCTACTAAATCATCAAAAGCAACCTATTCTTAACCATAAAAGAAATACATCTAACAGCAAATTAATCTACAAACTGAAGTAAAGCATACAAATACAAGTAAAGAGAAGCTTGGATGCTTGGATTGGGCCCTAACCCAAGACCTTCAACCCTCTGAGGTAACTCAGTGCTAGCTCAAACAAGATTCCATCTTCATTATCAAAACAATAGCAAGATTACATGAAGTTGTCACAAAATAATAAGCTCGAAATTTGAGCAGAGTTTACACAAGCAAAAAAAATCTGACCCTGGTGAGGCCCTAGGCCTCTCTACTTATACATATGAAGCTACCAACAGCTTCCTTAAAATCAGGGAGGCTTGGCTCCCAAAACTCGAGATAACTATCAGTCATCCTCCACTTGCTCGGTTGCCTTCTAGTGCATGATTCGACTACTTGTACTCCAAGCTGAATGAAGGGAAATTCAAAGTGAGGAGTAATAAATGAGGGGGATTCCCTCCTATAAGTCCTCTCCTTTGTCTACTTTGAGTTATTGTTGCAATTTGACCACTGGATCCTTGACTTTGACTTCAAAATCCATCAATAATCTGCATTAAATACATGTTAGACCACATGGCATCATAACTAACTCAACTAACCCTATAAGCATAACTATAATCAGAAAATCATATAATAAGCTAATAGAATGGTTGATTTGACTAGGTTAGGAGGTAAAATGAGCCCATATAATTATCCATTTATGAGGCTCATCAGTTATCCATGTGGACGTGTATAGTTGATGATGTAGCCCTCAGGGGGAAAACTTCAAATGGGAATAAATTTGTGCCCAAAGCTCAAAATAAGATGAAATTTATATTGTTGGAATTCTCTTAATAAGAAGAAGAGGATGGTGGTTTCAAATATGTGGTTTGAGTAGACACAGGAATGAGGGATTTTTCTATCCACGTCTTCATAATGTACCTTGAATATTGGGTATAACTAGACCCAACATCCCTAATATGGAATTAGGGGGTGGGTGTGTTACATCTCACCTTACTGCAACCTAGGATATTAGAATTATTATATAGGACAAGGAGTTGTTAATTTCATACCATGCTTGGAGGCAACAAAAGTGAATGTGACTATAGTGGGTATAATAGCAAGTGAAGAGGAAACAACATCATTATGAGCAAGTACACTTGATAGGATATTTATCATTGCAAATGGCTATAACCACCAAGTTTTGAACTAGTCAGATGCATTATCTAATGATCCAACATGAGTCACATACACATGTGTAACTTGTAAATTTGATCCACTTGTAAAGCATCTATGAGGAAATTATAGCAATGGATATGACCAATGTATATTCACCATTGTAAGATAGTCCCATAATATATGCACCAGCAATAAAGTGTACCATGTAAACCTCACTCAAACTAATAATGGGTATAACAATGAGTGAAGGGGAAACAACACCACCATGTGCAAGTGCAATAGAAAGGCGTAGTAAAATTAACATATAAATATGTGGTGCAACTAGGGCATGAAAAACTCCTGATGATGGTTATAATCACTAGTCTTTGAACTAGTTGGATGCATGATTTAATGATAGCATGACAAATCTACACATGTAACTTGTAAATTTTAATAAATATATAAATAGTTGAGTAGGGGCATGCCAATAGGGATTGAAATACCAATATTGACATGAACAAATGGTTCAAAGTTGACAGAAGAAAAATACCTAATGATTGAATGAAAATAATATGAACATGGATTCCAATGGAGGGAATGCCTAATGGTATAAGTGGAAATTTACTCCAAGGAAACATATTACACATCAGTATAAAACAATACATAATTAGTTAATATAATAAAATAAAAAACAGTTTGTGGAATCTACACAAAGCTACCTCTATGTGAGTTGCAGCCATTGAATTTGTGGCAACAATAGCTATGTTAACTATCCTTGTGAGATCTAATATAATAATACCTACAGGAGAATGTGATAATAAGGCCTACTAAGATGGTTGAAGAAGAAGGCCTAGTGGTCTCTATAGCTAACTGATAGGAACATGAATGATTAAATGGTTAAAAAAATTCACAATGATTCAGTTCAACTAAAAATTATGAATATTGTATCTATTAACATTTATTACTTTACACCCTAGTTGCAACCACCCTTCACATACTTGTATTTATTTGTTGTAGTGGCCAGTCTGTCTACTAAAAGGAAAACCATCTACATATAAACCATTTGAATTATCTATTGTAATTATATATTGAAAACAAATGGATTTTAGTTTAAGAAACCAATAAAATTATTACCTAAGTCGGCGTAGTACAAGTGCACTAAGCACATCAATATTTTAGCCTCGTAGATAAGGTGCTAACAACTACAAGTTGTTTATATATATATATCTATATATAGATAATATACAACATTGTATATTACATATGAGAAGTATACATATATTGTCAATATTATCAAAATATGTCATGTCACTTGTGAGAATTGAACTTGGGTGGGGAGGATTTCATTCCTTCCTCCCAACCACCTGGGATAGCTTCAATTGACATATGTGTGTGTACACACACACATATGCATACCATGTGAAAAAAATAATATGAGCAAGATCACTTAAAGTAATTAGAAATACACTAAAATTAAAATATATCATTATACTTACCTCACTCAAAAATTCACCATGAGAAATATATGTTGAAGGACTATGGAAATTCTTGCCATAAAATATACATGGATTTTAGAACCAACTATGGTCATTATTATATTATGGTCTATCACCATTCCTAGATGGTGGTCCAACCCCACTGTGAGACTATGGTACACACCCACCTTGAGATGATGGTCATGCCCCATTAGGATTTGATGAATTCCCCACCAATATATTATGGCTCCAACTAGTTCATACCCTCAACACATATGGCTTGAAAAGCCATTTTCCATGTCAATCGAAGTAACGCTTCTTATGTTTGTGGAAGCAACAGCTTTGTAGGTGAGAATTAGCTAAATTTCTATGAGGTGGAAGAATTTGGTAGCTACATCTTGATGTCTCATACCAGGTTAATTTTGTAGCAACCCCAAACCAACCCATTGCAATGCTAAGTGATGAAAATAGTTAATATGTTTCCCCAAAACAAACCCTATATACATTTTCCTCAAGAAGTATAGTGGGATTTTCCATATGAAGTGGTACTTTGCATATCACACATCCATTTGTTTATCATCAAAAAGTTGATAAGTGCACCACTTAATAGAAATATAGAGTTTGTTGGTGTTTGAGATTTCACTTGATGAGGATTTATGAAAAGGGATAATATATCCTCTTTTCTAGTTTTTAGTTTTTATGTCATTATGATCCAAGCATCTATGATATTCATGATGATAATGCTCTCTATACGAGTAATATTGTACAATGCCCAGTTTTTTTGGGCACTTGTATCAATGATTTTGTCTATAGATTGGGCAAGTCAGTGTCGAAGTGGATCTCCAATCCTAAAAATTCTCACATATTTTTAGGTTTTCCATCCCTCTTAAGTTTTTAGTAATACGGTCCATCAATGGTAGGGCATTCTCTTGGGGATTTTCATTATTAATGAATTTATGGATTGAGGTTTTGGTAGCCATTTATGAGCATTGCAATCAAAAACAATTTTAAGAATGTAAAAATAAACAAGAACCAAAATTTGGCAATGATCATTCATGGAAAAGTATAAAAAGGCAATTTACATCACCTATATTGAATCATGGGCTTCCCACTAATGCCAATGAAAATCAATGCACTAATAATGTTGGAACTCAATGCCAATTTCTTTAGAGAATTTGAAGTCTATGAGTTTAGAGAAGTGCGATATCTAGAATCACATTTTGATTTGGTTTAGTAGTGACGAGCAAGGCATATATGTGAAGAATGGGGTATTAGGTTAGGATCTCCTATAACCTAACCCATGCAAACATTAGATTTTCATAACATAAATGGGTTTTCTAAACCTTTAATTACATCAAAAAGTCCATCAATTTATTACACTCACTATAAATAATGTATAAAGCTAATAATAAAAATATTAAAAAGTTAATAAATAAATTCAAGTAATAATTCTAAATTTCAAATTTAATAATTTTAATTATCAAATGGTTGATGATGCTTCATAGTATGTATTTAATTATTTTAATTATAGGTTATGCTTCATGATATTAGGATTATTATTACTTTACAAAAATTGAATAATCTTCACTCTTGTTCTTCTTAAACCAAGGTGGGAGTCTTAGTGTTTGATGAAATAATGAAATTCTCGCTTATTTTTTTCCTTGAAAAATAAAATGTATGACTAATTTACAATTAATTCCATCTCAATCTTTCTCTTGAAGATTTTGAAGAAAATCTTATAAAAACTAAACATCACACATCAATCTACATCTCATATATTAATAACCTTTACTAAGCTATTCACATGATTTGATAATCTTAAATGTACTTTGATTATAAAACTAATGCAAGCATCTTGTGACCAAGGATATCATTGTAGCATTTGATATGGCCCTTTTGAATTGATAATCATGCAATTGTGATATATGGTTCTTCATAATGTCTCGATTATGTTCCTGTGATGAATGGTTATGGAAAAAGAGTGATATAACATGCCATGATCAAAACCTTTCCCATGCCTTTGGTGTGTTCCTTGAATGAATATGGAAATGGAGTTGACATATACATCACTCTAGAATGCAAAGTGGGTGAAAGGTGATTGCTCTTAAACATGATACAAGAGTCTTGTTTGATAGTGGTAGCTAGCTATGTCTGGACAAAGAAGATAATGACAAGAGAACATCTGTAATTCTAATTTGATTGTTTATGTTAAAATTGAGAAATCTCATCACACCTAATTGAGATCAATTTGTCGAACAGATAAGTATCATAAGTTGATTTGTTACATTGTCATTTAATTGAAAATTTGTAATCAGCTCCAACGCTATTGCAAAAAGCTAGACAGGTTTTAAAATTGATAACAAATAATTGAGAATATTGGAAAGCTTTAAAAAATAAAATAAAATTCCCACCACCATGATACTGTAAAATAAATAAAATAATAACATGGTTATACTGGAAAAACTTATGACATCAAATTAAAAGTAGCCTCCATGACATCAGGAATGATATATTGGCTCTGACATTTTTTATTTAATATAGAATCGAACCGTTTATAGTGTATATAGTATGGCTAATCGTAATGGCTATTCTTTATATTATTTACAAATTTTAAGCAGCATGTAGACAGGGACTTGGAACCATGCATTTGTCAACACACTTTTCACCATCACTATTTCAATCCAATTTTTTTCACCAATAATATCAAATCCATCTACCAAACCCAACCCGAATGTCGACAGGACAGACTGGCTCTTTGAAAAGAAAAAACAAAAGAAATATCGACTCATTGTATCCCAACGACAAATTCCCTTCGAAATTCTTCAACTAAATACAAGTTTTAGTGGACGACATTTCTTGTAGATTCGTGCTATAGTGTCCAACCTTGCCAGGCGATAGCACAGATTTGGGGATAGTAAGTAGAATTTGGGTTTGGTGACAAATCAGTTACCTTAGCATAACGTAAACATGGTACTATTTTGCATAGTTTAAATAAGTTACCTTTTTTTGGAAAATAATAAGAAATTCTCACATGATTTTGAGAGAATATGATGGGAATTTTTTAAAATCCAGGTTATAGCTATCACATTGATTTTTGGTATCCAAGGTTCTTGATGGTGCAAAAGCTATTTCTCCTATTAAAAAATGATTTTAACACTCCCACAATCATATTTCTTGAAGAATTTCTCACCCGATGGCGGCAAGAAGTTTTTCATCCAAGTCAATTTGTCACCTTGTTAGACAATGCCCTATCTCGATTAGGAATTTGGTCTTATAGGTTTATGAGGAAGTAGGTGTTGATTTTTCAGTACAATTAATAGAAGTACTTTATTTATAAACTATGGTAATTACTTGTGAATATATATTATAGTTATTTTAACTTCATCAATCAATCGCACTTCATAAATTCAACCAATAACCATGAAAGGAAAGTAAAGATCGCAAATGTTGAAAACTTAAGATATGTGAGATTACGTGTTTAAGAGAGAGATATGTGTGTGATAAGTGAATGTATAAAATGAAAAGTCTCTTACTCGGAATACACTTAAATAAGAGTGGATAGTAACTTTCGGTAAGTATATTTATTACATCTTGTTCCTTATCCCATATTTTATATAAATACTTGTTTAAATTATGGTGGGTAGTAACTTATAGTAAATATGTTATTTGCATGAGTATGAGCTATGGTTTTGTTGATTTCCTTTCCTTTCTTTCTTCTAATTTAAAGTTTAATTTTCTTTCATGTTTTTACATAGTATTATAATACATCAAGGATTATGAAGACCAACCATAGCTATATTTTTTAACACTCCCTCTTAGCTAGGGAGGAATTCATAATGTCTCTCAAGACGTCAACGAGTTGAAAGGGTTCTCTAAGGAAGGATTAAGATTATATAAACATCATAATCAATATCATAATTACCAGCATCATAATCATTTAGGTCAACCCTCGAAACTATAACAATCATGGAATCAACTCAGTACCTATGGTACAACATTAATATCAACTAGTCACCATGATCTGCTCGGCACCTCAACTTCATGGTATCCAAACTAGTCCTCATTCACTATTATATGACTAGTGCACATAATCTAGGTGAAACTCCAAATGGATTCAACCCATTCCAAATGCTAAAATATGCTCTCTCTAAACAGAGTTCCAAGAATCTCTCTCAGATATTCGAGCATCTCTCTCAAAGGTTAGACCAACTCTCTCTAAACAGAGATACGGGAAACTCTCTCAGATATCCAAGAAACTCACTCAGAGATTCAAGAAGGATGTTGGGAGTCTACAACTCAGCCTCTAGAACCATTTTCCAAATTTTGTTCAATGTACTTGATAGAGGGACAACATCCCTAATTCAAGTCATAGTACATGACACAGGAAAATGTTGATTCATAATGATTATCCGGATGTCTTTCGTATACATGATCTTTCTAAAAAGAAAGGTATATCTCATCAATAGCCTCTTTATCTAGGTCAATATCCTTGACCTGCATCATCTTCATCATCAATATGTATTCTCAACCCAGGTTATCTCTCCTAATTGATGGTACTTACTCAACTAGGCACCATGATCTGGTGGGCACCTCACCTCTTGGTACTCTGACTATTTCAGGGTTGTCATCCCCCATGGTTAAACCCTAGGAAAGCTCATGCCCTAAATCCAAAGGCCTCTCTCTAGGCCATGATTCTTAAGAGGAACCTAGTCCATGAGTGTTTGGGCCTCAAAGACCATTCCTTTAAAGAATGTTTTCCCCTCATGCTATCTCACTAACAATGTTTATCATGCTCCTATTGTCACTAGCAGTTTGAGCCATACCCCAGTTGTCCATCCATCAATAGTCTGGGCCATGCTCTTGTTGTCACCAATACTCTAAGCCATACCCCTATTGTCCATCCATCAACAGTCTGGGTCATGTTCCTATTTTCAACAACAGTGTGATCCATACCCATATTTTTCATCTATTGACAGTTTGGGTCATGCTCCTATTGTCACCAACATTATGATCCATACCCCTGTTTTCCATCCATCAACATTCTAGTTCTTTCTCCTACTGTCATCAATAGTTCGAGCCATATCTTTCTTCCCCATCCATCATAAATTTGGTTCATGCTCATGTTGTCACCAACGGTCCAAACCATAACCTTGTTGATGTCACATTAACACTCCCTCTCACTTATAGAGGAGTTCTCCACTAGTCCAAGCTTGTCTCTAAAGTATACAAACTTTTCTCAAGACAGAGGCTTTGTGAGAATATCAGTCATATGTTCATCATTGGACATATATTGGAGCCTCACTGCTCCCTTATGTACCATATTACGAATGTAATGTTACTTGATCTAAATATGTTTTTTCTTATCATGAAACATTGGATGTCGGTCAAATTCACACAACCTTGATTATCACAAAACAACACTTTGTAGTGTATTTGTGTCTATGGTTAGGTGGAGAGTGGAAGTCCCTTCTTTAGTTTCCAATACAATTAAGTGGAACAAATAAGTGTATTTATATCTTGTGAATGAATTGTAGATGTTGTTTCATGCATCCTATTAATGTACCATGTTGCATTTACTATGTATAATTTTTTCATGGGCTAAAAGTAGTTGTATAGTAATGTTGAATGTGAAACTAAATAAGTATGACTGATAGTCAGTTGAGTATTGAGCACAACTTGCTTGGACATTTCTCTACATTTTTGTTATAAATAGGAATGATATATTCATTAGAGGCCCTTCTCTTATGCTAAGGGATAATTTTTGTATGTTGTATGTTCATAAAACAAAAATTTATCCTGGGGCTATAATGGTTATACTCTTAATTTTTTATTGAATGCAACCTTGAGGGTTTGATGTACAAGCTATAATGGTGTGATACATTTGTGTACCGAAAAATAAGAAGTTTGATGTTTCTTGGTTAAATGTAGAGAAATCTATATTGGAATAGGAAGAGGATGAAGAGCTTGGAATAGGAGTTGGTCAGAAATCCCCAAGTTATTTTATAACAAATGTAGTTTGAAGAAGCCTCAATCATAGCCCTTGGTCACATGGCCTAAGGGGATTCAGGACTAGGAGCCAGTCATAAAGGAGGCATATTGGGAAATCATGCCTCGAGAGAATCAATGAGAATACACCCTATACGAAAAAATTTTGATATGTCGCAGCTTGGGTGGTGGACCATCACTTGAAAACCCTATTTATGTTATCAAGTCCATCAACCAATGACCTCGAAGTATCGAACTAACTAAAAAAATTGAAGGAGTGATGTCATGGATGATGATGTGGCTATGCCATGTATATGACATGTGCCACCCAGATTTGGCCCTTTTGGGTATGTTGGTTATAAAAATATGAGTGACACATGGCACACATCAATAGTGCTATGTGGTAAGGGACACATCAATAGATGCCACATGTCACATGATGATTTTTTGTTAGTGATTGATGTGGCACATTGAGCTATCATATTGGCATAATAGAATATCGATGTTTCAGGGGGACTATATCCTAGAAATTTGTCAATATCTTGATGTACACATTAATCTACCATGTGTTAGACATTCCAACCTTTTCCACATGGTAGGTTTCATTTGGATGTCATATTTATGAGGTGGCATGCCAAGTTGCACCCCATCTCATAGGCTTATCAGTTTTTTGTGAATGATTTCAGTTACTAATAGAATTGTTGGATTTGTGACATACAATGTCTATCAACACTTATTGGCTTATCGAAGGTCAATACCAAAGTTATATTGGCATATAGGGTATTTATACCTAAGGTTATATCAATATATCAAACCCTCAAGATATAGAAATGAGCCACATTCGTATTGGCATATCAGAGCTTCGAAGGCTTGGATAGTGAAAGTTTATGGAAGTCGTTGATATGGCAAGCACTCCATATGACATGTGGGCCAGGGATGTGGACAAGTGCAAGGGAAACACATAGCGAAGGGTCACCGCATGTTATCCATGTGGACGTGTATAGATGATGATGTGGTCCTCAGGGGGAAAACTTCAAATGGAAATAACTTTGTGCCCAAGCTCAAAATAAGATGAAATTTATATTGTTGGAATTCTCTTTACAAGTAGAAGAGAGTGGTGATTTCAAAGATGTGGTTCGAGGAGATAGATTAAAGAGGGATTTTGCTATCCTTGTCTTCATAATGTACCTTGAATATTTGGTATAACTACACCCAACATTCCTAATATGGAATTAGGGGGGTGGGTGTGTTACATATCACCTTAAAAAGTGATTACAACCTAGGAGATTAGAATTATTAAATAGGACAGGGAGTTGTTAATTTCATACCATGCTTGGAGGAAACAAAAGTGGATGTGACTATAGTGGGTATGATAGCAAATGAAGAAGAAACAACATCATCATGTGCAAGTACACTTGACATTATATGTACTATTGCAAATGGCTATAACCACCATGTTTTGAACTAGTCAAATGCATTATTTAATGATCCAACATGAGTCACATACACATGTGTAACTTGTAAATTTTAACCACTTGTAAAGCATCTATGAGGAAATTATAGCAATGGATATGACCAATGTATATTCACCATTGTAAGATAGTCCCATAATATATGCACCAGCAATAAAGTGTACCATGTAAACCTCACTTAAACTAATAATGGGTATAACAATGAGTGAAGGGGAACAACACCACCATGTGCAAGAGCCATAGAAAGGCATAGTAAAATTAACATATAAATATGTGGTGCAACTAGGGCATGAAAAACTCCTGATGATGGTTGTAATCACTAATCTTTGAACTAGTTGGATGCATGATTTAATGATAGCATGACCAATTTACACATGTAACTTGTAAATTTTAATCACTATAAAAATACCTGAGTAGGGGCATGCCAATAGGGACTGAAAGACCATTATTGACATGAACAAATGATTCAAGAGTTGACAGAAGAAAAATACCTAATGATTGAATTAAAGTAATATGAACATGGATTCCAATGGAGGGAATGCTCAATGGTCTAATGGGAAATTTAATCCAAGGAAACATGTTAGGCATCAATATAAAACAATACATAATTACTTAATATAAATAAATAAATAAAAATAGTTTATTGAATCTACAAAAAGATATCTCTATGTGAGTTTCATCCATTGAATTTGTAGCAACAATAACTATGTTAAATATCCTTGTAAGATCTAATATAATCATACCTATAGAAGATGTGATAATAAGGTCTACTAAGATGGTTGATGAAGAAGTCCTAGTGATCTCTCTAGCTAAGTGATAAGAAGTCGTAGTGGTCTTTCTAGTTAAGTGATAAGAAGTCCCAGTGGTCTCTTTAGCTAAGTGATATGAACATGAATGATTAAATGGTTAAAAAATGCACAATGAATCAATTCAATTGAAAACTATGAATATTGTATCTATTAACAGTGATTACTTTACACCCTAGTTGTAACCACCCTTAACATACTTGTATTTCTTTGTTGTAGTGGCCAATCTGTCTACTACAAGGTGAACCATTTATGCATAAACCATTTGAATTATCTTTTGTAATTATGTATTGAGAAAAAATGGATTTTTGTTTAAGAAACCAACGAAATTATTCATTGTTTGACTATTTATGTGGATGTTATCTTGAGTTTTAGTGATCGGAACTGATTCCATAGTAGCCATTTAAGAATTGGCGTTTCGAGTCTATAGCAAAACTCATCATCAATAATGATAGTACAAGTGACTTCTACTTCTACTAAAGAGGGAAACCAGACTTTTCCCAACTAGTGCAAATTGTTGGTAGCCCTCTTAAGCACTAGAGTCAACAAAAAAAAAAAAAAAAAAAAAAAAAAAAAAAACTAATTGCAGAAATAAACATAATACATTAAACAAAAACAAAACTAACAACAAATTAAACCAACAAACCACTTTAAATTGGACAGAAAACTAAAAGAAAAATTGTAACAAGAACAAAGTTGTTGCAAATATAATGTTATAGCATCATATAGATCCTTCATTTCATTAATATAAAGAAAAATTACATAATATGCAAAACCCTCCCTATCATGGTAGTAAGGACATTGAGTTGCTTTCAAATCTCTCACTACGCACTCAAAACCCTAAGAAGAACTCTGCAACAAATGATAGATTCCAGTCCCAACACACACTCTTCAAAACCCCTAACCCTAAAATCTTGTATAATCATAAGAGGGGAATATTTTAATGAAAATATGTTTTTCCCCGTTAGAAATTGACATTCCATGGCATTTAAATTTCATATCATTTCATTTGTATTTACATGTATATTTTAAATTTAGTCTTCTGATTAACTCAAATTTCCCTTTATGTATCCTAAATCACACTTGGGCTTCAACAATAGGTATATTTATTTACATCTTATTCCTATCTAATTTTTTATACAAAAACTTGCTTAAATTATGGTGGGAAGTAAGTGATAACTAAAAATTCATACAAAAACTTTTGTGTCTTTATACTGGCATGAAAATCATAAACTTCGAATCATATTATCATCATATATGTGTCATGCTAGTGTTAGATTTAACATCATATACATGTCAAATATTATATCAATTTGCACAAAAATGTGTTACATTCAATCAACTTGAATCATATTAAAATCATATTAGCATCAAATTTACATTACGTATAAAAATTAGATCGTAATACTTTAATAATTGTGTAATTATTATTTTGTAATTATTTTTAACAATATTTTTACTTTAATTAGAAAAGAAGTTGAAGCGAGGCTCTACGGAATGAAGACCTTGAATGAGGATTTTTGTAGGTCTTATGCAAGGTTTCTTTCCTTGTTTTTACTCTTCCTAGTCCCTTAGTTTAAGGCCCCTCTCCCTTTGCTATTAGTGATTTCACTCCTTTTTTCACCACTGCCTTGGCTTTTCTAAATCCACTATATGTCGTGTTGCATGGCCTTCTCTCCACGTGTTTTGGGTAACAGAGGAGGAGAAACTTTATTTCTTGGGAGGTCCACATCATTCCCTAGTCTTTCATACATAGTCGTAATATGATGTTTTTAAAACTGGGAGTCATCCCCAATCTCGATGCCAACCCATGTCAGCTCTATTGTGCTTTCTCTCGATTCTTTAGTGGCTCAATGGTAGGGATCGAGTGATACTACAGTGACTCTATATTGAAGAGGTTAAGTGTATCACTTGTTTGAAATGGAGTTCAACACGATCAAGAGTGTGAAATTCTATGATCCTCACAACAACCACGCAGGTGTGGACATCACTAACCTCATCTTAATTAACTCGAAGATTGTAGACCATTGGAAAATGGAGGATTTCTACGCATTTAGCCTCAAGAGCGAACACAACATACAAGGCTTGATCAATTATGGCCATCTTCAAATTCCGCTCAATGTTAGCATAGTGTTGGTCGACTTGCCTAGATCAAAAAATCCCCTCATATCTAAGAAAATTGATCTATGTATTTTTAGCAAGTGTAGGGAACAATCACTTTGAAGACCATTATGTTATTGCGTGGAGCTTCACCACTAAAGGCATTGCATCCCACCTCAATATCTCATATCTTCATTCATTTGCTAACATAAATTATGTGGTATAGACTTCAAGTTTAACTTCAGAAAGACAAATGAAACCATTGCTTGGAACTCCATTGCTTAAGGGACAACTATCTTCAGTAAGAACTCCATGGATTTGACGAGGCATTTTTTTATTTGTGTGTTTTTTGCTATAGCATTCTTGGTATATTCTCTAACAAAAGATTGGTATAGATTCTTTACATGGAACATTACATGGGGCACAATATGGCATCTTGGTATCCCTCAACAGGTATGGTTGATAAAAACACCAGGCTTCTTTCAATGATAGAAAATGTAGTTCATGTATGGGCACAATATGGCCCTCAATAGGTATGGTTGATAAAAACAACAGGCTTCTTTCAATGATAGAAAATGTAGTTCATATATGAATTGTCAGGATTTGTGTAATACCCATTATTTTCAATGCAAGGAATTATAATAAATGGACAATGTCACCAATGATAACATTATCATGAATGTGTTTAACAACATGGATAAACCTTTCTTATTAGCTTGGTAAGTCTTTTGGGTTTCTCTCATGTAGTGGATGAATAAGATCATTCATAGGTTCTTTGGTGATTTATAATGCATTGATATCCTTAATGCATTATGGTACAAGACTAGGACCCAATAGAGAAGGAATTCATGGCAACATGGAGTTTTGGGAACAAACTTCCCTATACTACTAGGAAAAAACTTTATATACAAGTTCTAGGTGAAGTACCAGATAGACAACTACTACTACTTTCCATCAATGTATATGAATAAAGCAACCAGGGGATTTAGAGAGCTAATTGTTGCCAGTAGGCCCCTCATCCCTATTTTGTTCCTTGCTCCTAGAGATGATATCACTTTGCTCATAAGTGCATGGTATAAGACCAATCACATAGTAAGTTGTTAATTTGTCTTCGAAAAAAATACATCTTTTTCATTTAAAGAGATTGACTATGTTCAACTTCACTATGTCCACCAGAATGTTCACTTATATTGCATCAATCTCTTACCATTTTCTAGATTTTATTAGATCCTTAAGAGAACACTTGAACATATCACTTGGTAAACTTGATTTTTTTCTCATCAATGGTCATGGGATAGAAAGTGATGCAATAATCATAGTGGATCAAGGTATATTGCAATTCTCTATAACAAGGGAGACTGCTAGACTTGTTGTGCATGTGTCTAGGTACTCAATGATCCACAAGATGTAGTTTGTTTTGATTTTATATGATGGCATATATTGTTGTTCCATTCATTTGCTCATATATCTAAAATGAACCATCTATTTATTTGTAGTAAAAACCTATCGCATATAGATTTCAAATGTGAGATTGTTATCCTCTTCAAACTTTAGGATCTAGGGTCATAAATTGAAGCTTATGGAGGTGGAAGCATATCACACTATTCAAAATGTCTATGATTCTCTTGACATTCATGTCAACCAGACCTACTTTGTTCTAGTCACTGCAAATAATCCATCTCAGGAATATTACACGATTGCATCTACTTATTTTACTAGTCTTGTTCTCACTTAAATTGCCACTTTCCACTATAGCAATTACCAAAATAAGGTCTCTAGACCAATGCCAAGAGCCCCAACAGATATTGTTTGGTCTTTGAAACATGCAAGATCTATCAAGTTTGGTTCTTGTCGCTTTACTTTGGGTCTAGCATCATGCATCCAAGGAGGGATATTTGTATATATTTTACAGATGGATAGATGCATGAATATGCTTATTTCTTAATTTTTTTTAGCATATTTAGGAAATATAGATAAAGGAACTATTGTGGAAATTGAGGATTACTATGAAAGTTTAATTTCCTAGAAGATGCATATACAACCCAGGGTTGAATTCTAAAATATCCATCAAGTGTAGGATTGGTGGGAGGTACATCAATATATGTACTCAAGTCCTCAAATTTGAATGGAATTTTTTGTGCAGGTGGAACTTTAGAACTAGTGCAAATTGTCCCAATCCACAAGTATAGTAACAGCCCTTGTGAAAATTCCATGTAATAAAAATTAATAAAGGAAAAATAATAACCATGTTTATGGGACACATATTCCAAGTTAAATGTTGGGAAAAACATCCTAGTGTAGGTGTTCATTTGGTTTATATGGCTAAGGAAATTGGCAAAGACAATGGAAAAGGATTTGGAAAGCCATGAGGCATTAGTTGGCATTTTATTTATGGAAATAATGGAAATTAGGAGAAAAGGAAGGTGAAAAGTCATAGGTTGCATGTGAGGAGGAAAATGAAGGAAAATAATGGATAATTGAAGAAAATAGAGGCCTCATTAATAAAAATGCTTCTGAGGATGAATTGGTAACCTTTTGTCAGTTCAATTTTGGATCTCTTTCTCGATTCTCTGTCTCTCACTCTCACTCTTGGACGCTTAGAGTTTTCTTGGAGCACTTCAACATTATATCAAGAAGAGAAAACAAGGAAAAAGAAAGAAAGGATCAAGCAAAGAAGAGCAGGATCAAGCAGCTACAGTGGGTTTTTTGTAGGTATCGATTTGCATGTCTAATTTCCTTGCTAGATTTAGCATGCATGGTTATGCATGTGTGTTCTTGTTCTCTTACTGTCATGGGCATGGGTTTTGCCAAGTGTGATAGTGTTTTTTAGCCTAGACTGCCATTTCCATATAGACATGGTGTGATGGGTTCTCATGTTGTTGGTTGAGATGGATTGCCAAATGGATTCGAAACTGAGTGAGGTGTTCTCTGAACGAAAGAAAACATGGCCTAGTGACCCCTAAACTAAACTATGGGTTGTTTTAAAGCCATATTTTGTGTTACCTCGTTGGTCCTATGAATCCTCAACCATTGAATGGCAGGATATACGGTAAATCCAAGAGGTGGGTGCTCTTTTTCAGGCCTAGGAATCTCAGATGGGATATATGGTAAATCTTGGAGGATGGAGCCTTGATTGGGCCTAGGAATCTTGGGATGGGATATATGGTGAAGCCCAAATGCGTTGAGTCTCAATTAGGGCCTAGTGATTCGGTGTGGGTTGCGGCAAAGCCTAGAGGCTAGCAGATAGCCAAATTCCTCATGGTGTAGGTGGAGAAATTCAGTGGCATCCATGTTTGGTTTGGCCTAGTGATCCGGTGAGTATTGTGGTAAAGCTTGGTTCTATTGATGAGGGTGATGTGGTGTAGCCTTAGGAAACCCTGGTTGAGTTTTGGTTATGAGTCCCAAATTCATGCTTGGAATATGGCACGAGGGTGATTGGCTAAAAGAAAAATTTATTTCATCCAATCTATGGTTGGGTGGTTTGTGGAAGTCCCAAACCTGGTTGGCTTTTGCATTCATTAATAAGAGTTCTTTTCCTTGGTATTTTATGAGAAAATGTATTGGTACATATATGGTATTTACGGTTGATTTATCCTTATTATTTTTGTTGTTTAAATGTTGGTTATGAGTATGTGTTATGACAGTGGTTATGTATGGCTCTCATCATGTTTTTGATTTGTAAATGAATGAACAATGGATATATGACCTAATAGATGATAATGTAGCTAATTTGATAAGGCATCAGTGCTTCTTAGTGATTCCAAGATAAGTATGAGACCCCTATGCTCAGATCTATTGTTATGACCTGTAGATTACATATTTGTGAAATGTTTGATGAAATGCTTGTCATGGCTAGTAAGGGTCCAGTCAAGTCTTTGTTCAAATATTTGCATTTGTATCATTATTTTGATGTTAATTTCTATAAGTTCCATAAATTTTTGGATAGTGGCATGAGACCTGGCCCTGAAAAAGTGGCACAAAATCCAAGGTCGCAGGCTCAAAACAAGCTGAAAAAGGCCCCACTCGCTTGAATGCCCTTGTTTGGAGGGAAACTAGGGGGTCCTAGTCGCATGCATGCCTATGTCATGGGAGTGACTAAGGCTCTAGATCTGTAAAAGGTTAGGTTGCCTCATGGGTTGGTCACCTAGAAAGGTTGGTTGGTCACCTGGAAAGGTTGGTTGGCTCCTGGAGGTTTTGTAGCATGTGTGGAAGGTCAGATTGGTTGTGTTGTGTTGGTTCCACTTCCTTAATTGTACATGGTGAGTTGAATCGTATCATAGTAGCCTCTTGTCACATGTTTACCCCAACAAACTGGTTAACTTGGGTCAATGTGGGAGGAGGGGGTTACAAGTATCTTACCACTATGGAAACATCATTGCAACTCTCGTCAAAACTCCACTACTACCACAGATGAGAACAATAACCACTGCAATGGCACAGGTGGAGCTCCAATAGTGGTAGATGACCCAGCGGCAGTGTTTTTCAATGTCATGAGTAGTTGGTCATCTCAGCACCACCATTCCTCTTTGATTTTCCAAGCTCGGTGTCGTAATCGCACTCCAAACGCATAATTATGAGTGGCACAGTTGATTCAAAGCCCCTATAACAATCTCAAAGAAAAGAGATAAATACATAATACAGGCTTCGGAATGAAACCTTAAGTGGCACACAATCATTGGATGGGACGAGATTGATTGGAAAATAGTGTGGAGGACTGATGCATTGAAAACGTTTGTGTGAAAATGAAAGTGCAAACATGTTCCCTTTATTGATAGGCTCTGGACAGATGGTGAAGGTTGGAGGAACTCTCCCTTATGAAATACCTTTGGGGTAATTAAAATATTAATTTTTTTAATTATATATATATATATACATATATTCTCTCATCTAGTGGCAATTATTGTCAATTCAATCTGGGGAGGTTGACATGATAGTGAATTTATTACATCACCCCCTCTGCATGCCACCACTTAAGGCCTATATTTATGAGTCTCATTGATTTGGCGGCCTTTCTCAATGCATTATGGTTGACATTACTCCATCTCGTGTTGGCTACTCAAACATCTTCGTTAGCTAGAAATTTTTCTGGTGTGAGGTGTTGTGGGCTTTTAGATTTGGTTTCCTTCCTTTATAGGCACTTCCCCACCTTACAATGACTAATATTAGCAACTCACCACCTTCATGTGTGATTCCCCATGGTTATATGTGGCTTGTCTCCTACCTTTGCTAGCTTTGTCATATGAAGAGGTTCTTTCTATAGCTTCATCTACCTTTGCCTCTTTCTCATAAGATAATCTTCTAGAGCCTTTGCCTCTTCAACCCCCATGTTTTGCACCTCTTCGTGCCTCTTAGTTCTCTCCTTCCTAGTGTTGCCTATAATAAGGTAACCTACGCATTTTCATCAAGGAGGAGGTGGCCATGGTTCCATAGGTGGTACGTGAGCTTGCTTTTGGGTTGAATCCTTGGCTGGAAATTATCAGGCTCATACTCTAGCTAAAGATCAACTGGAAATTCACGATGCAAAAGGGGATGTCCAGCAGGAACAATAGCATATGTTGAGCTCAAACGTTTTGGCTGCAGTCACTCGATGGATTCCAAACTGTGGCAACACTAGAGGGAAAAATAATTATTATCCATATATTGTTGATCTTTACTGCACATAAAAACTTCTCCTATGAAAGGTTCATGTAGATCGAAGAAAGGCACATGATAACCTCCTACACAGGTTAGAGGAATTGAAATTGCTTATATTGGATGTGGAGGGTTGCTTGGCATGTCTAGAGATGCCGTCACCATCAAGATCTTCAATGCCTCCTCACAAGAAGGGAACAGACCACCATCAACTTGGATACGTCCCTATCCCTCTGATACTCAAGTTTTTCCTTATGGTTATGTTTATGTTGTCTACTTTTCTCTTTTGAATACTAGTCCCTTTAGGGACACCGACACGATTCATGGGTTATCTAGTTTTACTTTTGGTTTTCCGTTATTAAATTTACACTACCCTTCTTGAAGGTTTGATTTTTTATAATGTTTTTAATTATTGGTTTCCCACATTTGATTTTTTATGATGTATTTAATTGTTGGTTTCCCCTCCATGAAATAGCATTTTTAGTCAACTATGTATATATTTATTGGTTTCCCTTCCATGAAATAACATTTCTAATCAATTATATATATATTTGTTATTTTCCCTCCATGAAATAGCATTTCTAATCAACTCTATGTATATAAGTCATAATTTTAAGCTCCCAAATTTTGGACTCTTTGTTCTAGTTGCTTTTATTTCTTTTATTGTTAACTAGAAATACATAGAACATATATAAAATTATATATTTTTGTGATATGACGAGAATTACGTAACTATATAAAAAATTACTTTTAATAAAAATGCAAATTTGAATTTTTGTTATAGGAAGAGAATTATGTAACTATATGAAATTAACTCTAATAAAAATCAAATTTAAAAAATTCAATATTCAAATAAAAAACAATCAAAATATTGAAAAATAATGTAGGAAAATGTATAGATTTAAGGAAAAAAAATGGAACATAAATGGGAACCACTTTGTACGGTTTCGTTATGTGCATCTTTGGTTGCTTATTACAAGTGAGTTTCTCCAAAACATAATCCCTGGACTTTAGTTTTTTTTAAAGGGTGCGAAATTCTAAAAGAAGCTTGTTTCTGGGAGTAGTATATATATTAAATATTTTTATAATATAGTCGTGTTATAAGACTGGAATTTAGATAGGGAAGTTATCATTAAATTCTCTCAAGCATTTAGGATTAGTAAAAAACCTAAATATTTAGACCTTTGGTAAACGGTCAACCCAATTCAATCTGAGCATTGCTGAAACCTTGAAAGCAAAGCTTGAAGTAACGTGAACAATGGTTTTGAATGATGTTTTTTAAGTCGGTGAAATTTTAATTTTTGTTATTTAAAATTGATTTTTTAATTATATTTATAAATATAATATTTTTTGTTTTCAGAACGAAAAAGCATGATTGTATTTATATAAGATATATAAAAAAATATATATGTACATTCACTGGACAATTGAAAATGTTCCATATAGATCTGGAGCAGCATAGACATGGAGCATATTCTAAAAATGGCAAGACTTTGTCATGAAAACCGATAAAACCTGCGTTGACAACGCGCAACAAGATTTTCAAAGATCATAGTGGAAACGTAGGAGGAGAATCCTGCGGAAATAAAACAAGGAACAACATCATATGAAAACAAAACATATTGAGAGAAATAGAAGGCAAAAAGAAAATCTGAGAAAACCTGAGGATCTGCAAAGGAAAGCTAGAAATCCGGAGGAGAGAAATCCTGAATAGAAAAAATTTTCCTTTCAGAGAAACCTGCATATATCAAAACCCTGGAACTGATTAAAGACCCTTCTTTGATAAAACGTCTGCCTGCTGATTTTAAGCCCTGATGATATGATGAATTGAGCCGCCCGCTGTTCTAATTATAAAAAATTAAACCAAAAAATAAATTAAAATTTTTTATAAAATAAATTACAAATTAGACTTAAACTTGTAATTTTAATACATCCTCACAAATTGTGACTAATTAAATCCAAAAATAAACCATAATTACTCTCCAAAACAACTATAACCGATAGACTAGGGCTAGAACTGAGATTTCTTAAAAGAACAATATTAAGTGATGATGAAATTTCTTTAATGAACCAGATTCAATCCAGGACCGGCAGAAGATGCGTTGTCTGCAGTGAACGTTTCTGGAAGGATCGCCACCGGCCACAAAAGTGGTGGAACATGAATATGGATATTAAGAACCAGGCTACCAATCAATAGCATGCATTTTAAAGCGTGCAGAGTACTCCGATAGCAGGATATTCTTGTAAATTAGGGAAAAAGGAAAAGTAAATTCGAGCAAAGAAAAAAGTTATACCCAAAAAAAATTAATATGTAAATTAGGCAAAAAGGAAAAGTAAATTCCAGCCAAAAAAAAGTTATACCTTTAAAAAAAAAAATTTAATATATAAATTTTCAAAAATTTTAATAATAGAAATAAATTCAACATCATTAAAATTTAATTATTTGACACCTTAAACAATTTAATATATAAATTTTCAAAAAATTTAATATAATAGAAATAAATTCAACATCATTAAAATTTAATTATTTGACACCTTAAAAGTTAACAACAAAATTTGACAAAATTATTTATCATTAACATTTATTAGTGACTTTGACACCTTGAAATTTAACAACAAAATTTGACAAAAATATTTACTTACCAGACTACTCAAATTTCTGATCTTTATAAACCAAACCAAACCAAACGTAATTCAGGGCGTTTTTTATTTTTTCACAAAGCATGTATGTGACATTTCCGCCGACCGTGGAATATCGAGTTTTGCGTTTTGGTCGCTTAAAATACATTGATTCTAACCACAATATGCTTTCTCTATTTCCCATACTTAATGTGACACTTCAAAGTGCAAAGGTTCTGTCCTCTCTGCACACTAAATTTTCATGGCCAAGAGAGAAGAAGACACCACGGGTTCTACAGGAGGTTCCGAGAACAAGTCCAATGATTATTTAATAGCAAGGTGGACAGCCCCTCGAGTGTTTGGGGAATCCTTGTGTCAACAATCGTGTTGGGGCTGATTTTGGCTTTTGATTCTCTTTAATTATTCCTTCCCTCTCCAAGTGCAAAAGTAAAGAAGAAGCCCGTGAGAGTGTACATGGATGGTTGCTTTGACATGATGCATTACCGCCACTGCAACGCCCTCGGAGACGAATCGGTGGTCAGCATCTTCAGAGACAATGAGATAATAGCAACAAAGGTAACCCTGTCATGTCCCTGGACGAAAGCTAACCTTCTATTTGCTTTCATTCACGTCAGAATTTTGTGCCATTTCACTGCAATGGAGTGCAGATCTTTGATAACGTTGTCGGACTGAGTTTCCACCATTTATTTGTTTGTTTTTTTTAGCATTAATTCTGTCAGTTCACTTGTAACGGATAACATGTATTACAAGTTTTTTCTTTTTCTTTTTTGGTTCTAATATGTTTTGATTTTGATTTTAATATTATAAGTGGTTTGTTGGTTTGTTTTTTTTTAAGTCTAATATCTCTAGATTATGATGTTAGAGCTTAATAAATGTGAAGTTAAAATAATTTTTCTTTAAATTACAATATTTTGTCACACCTGTTAGGTTGTTATCTTTACTTACAGTGTGATGAATAGATTTTGTTTTAAGAAAATACTCAATTTTAACATTATACTTGTATAACTTCTTATAATATTGACTATTGATTCGTTAAGAAAATACTCAATTTTAACATTCTATTTTTTTTTTTTTTTCAATTTGCTTTCTTTATCATCTTCAATGAAGTTTTTTAATCATTTTAATCCTTTCCTGTAGAGTTTTCTTAAAAAAAATCTTCATAGTAAAGCCAGAACACCATAGTCGTTATTGTCAAGAAACCAGTGGTTTATGAAAATCTTTGGAATTCAATTTGAGAATTTTACAAGAATAGGAATTTGTTTTTCATGTTCAATTTATAGTGTTTTCCAAAGGGAATGTTAGAGTAAATCTTTGGAATTCAATTTCAGAATTCTATAAGAATAGGAATATTTTTCACATGTTCAATTTTATAGTGTTTTCTAAAGGAATGTTAGAGTGTGTTCTTCTAGTGGGTGTTTTTGGTAAATATTGGGCTCCTTGTTCCTCTTTGAAATTTACTACTTCATTTTAAATCTAAAAATATAGTTGAAATTTTAAATATATAAATTTTTAATGAGAGTTTGTTATTTCAAATAATCTCATATTTCATGGTCACATATATCATTTCAACTAAATAAACTATATTAAGCTTAAAACTCCTATTTGGATGTTTTGTTTAAGTAGGAAGTCAATGCATGAATTCATGTTCTTGGAGCCAAAAGTAGCGATATTTCAACATATAGAGTTATTATATTTCTAGCATATTGCTAGCAAATTTTTATGCAATTTAGATATCTAGTTTTATTCTCCTTGTAATGTTATAGTGCATATGACAAACAATTTTAGATGAATCCATATATAAAAGCAATTTTGTGTATCTATCTATATTTAAGACAATCTAATATATAAAACTAGGGATTTAGATCAGTGTGCTATAATCTATGTTTCAAATATTCATCATTCTTGCACAATAAACAAAAGTCATGTTGCAAAAAAACCACCACATGGCTCTTGTTTAATAACAAATTATGACAATAAGTTTACTTTTAACTTTAAATTTGTTGAAAATAACAACAACAAATGTTAATAAACTTTAAATTTGTTGAAAATAACAACAAAAAAATGTTAAAAATAGCATCATGAAAAATCTTAATTTAATTTTTCTTTTAATTAAATTGGGAATTACTGGAAATTAAATCGCTATTCTATTCTCATAACAACTTGTAATAGTTAACTAAGTTAATTTGACTTAGTTGGATTGATAGTCTATCTAGAGTCATGTAGAGTGATTCCTAAATTTTAGGGGTCCAGGTTGAGTTCTTTTTAGTTGTAACTAATTAACTCAGTGTTAAAGCCAGTTAAACTAGTTCTCAGTTGAAGGAACTAGTAGGAGGTTTAGTAATGGGGATCAGCGTCAATGCGGGTTCGCTGCTGGAGATTCACTCATAAATAACTCATGCAAGTTCACAGGAAGACTCGGTTGAGATTAGAATTCAGGGACAATGTACTATTAGTTGTATAATTTTCTGAGTCGTATAGATGGCGCATGCAATCAATAGAAGGCCTATGATGGATTGCACAGTTATGGTGAGGGATTTTCCCAATTAAATATGGGTTAATTCTCTCAAGAATTGTGCATGGAAGTAGGGGCTTGGCAGGGAGCGAAATTGGATAAGTATTGGCTTGAGATGGTTTTTGAAGCAAAGAGATATATTTGGCTAAGTGTTTGCTTGAGCTGGTTAAAGAGATGTATTGTACTTGTCCAAGAATTGTTCGGGTTGAAAAAGCATTGTATTTTCTTATCAGGTCTTCTAGTTAATGCAATATAGATAGTCAGGGCTTTTAGCAATTGTTTTCCCAAAAAAAATTATTGTGTTAGGTTTGATTGCAATTATTCCTTTTCTGCTTAGTGTTTTTCATCGATCAATTTTGGTTTCTACTGATGAGTAGAGTAGATTATTTTTTTATGTTTTAGCATATCTCATAAACTATGGAATCTACAAATAAAAATATGCAAAATTTAATAAATATAAAATAAAAATAAAATGTAGTAACTTAATTGTTGAAACTTTAAAAATTAAAAATAAAAATGGAATTATGTTACTCTATTTTATCATATTATTAATTAAATATTATATATATAAGTTTTTAATTTTAATATATATAAATAAATATATATATGCAAATTTAATAAATATAAATAAAAATAAAATGTAGTTAATTTAATTTTTTGAAACTTTAAAATTAAAAATAAAAATGGAATTATGTTACTTTATTTTATCATAATTATTAATTAAATATATATTATTATAGGTTTTTAGTTTCAATTATATATATATATATATATATATATATATATATTATATCATTTTCACTTTTAAGTTAATTATTAAAAAAGGAAATTGTAGAATTTTCATTTTTTAAAGTTAATTGTTAAAAAGAAATTATGCATATTCTATTGATGTTAGTCTTCCACTAGGAATCATATTAATAACAAAATACTTTTATTTCATAATGTCCTAATCATATGAACTGCCATAAAATTATACAAATGAACATTATAGGCAAGAAATAAATCAATTATCTAAAGATTAACAACTATATTGAAAGGCAGTAATCATCTTGTCATATCAAAAACCAAAAGAGAGAATTCCATAGGTCTATTCATAGATATAATCATGTAGTCTAATTGTGTTATGTTTTGAAGACCTTGTAGGCATATTTTTTAGTCAAACTTGTATGAAATCCCGTAGAAATTTGTTGGAAGCATAAGTTTGAAATATGAACTTTTCAAAATCCAAGTGACCTAGAGGATTTTTGTGTGTTGGATCCATTTATGCATTCAAAAATAGATTTTGAACAACATAAAAAAAAAATAAAAACAACCTCACCAAAAAATTATTTTGTGACTAAAACTCCAAAATGTTGAATAATTAGACAACACCTTAACCTCAATGGGTACCTTCCCTAAGTGATCTTCAATGGTTGAAACTCCAAATTTGCCAATATCTTGGAAAGAACTACAAACTTGTGTTCGACTTCTTTTATCTGAAGTTGTACTTCATCCAACTGGAGTAAAATTTCTTAGTTTGTCTTATGCCTTTCCATCAAGACCTTGCCCATTAAAGTCTTAATTTTCCAATGCAAATCCATGATTTGATAATATTTGGTAATGTGACTCCTTGTATTTCCAGTGTCTGGTATCCAATATTCAAGCTATACATCAACCTCCTTGTCCAGGATGAAGCCCCATTCCAATAATGGCTTCTCTTCAACAAGGGTTATCTCCCATTGCATAACAATCAAAATTTGCTAACAAAAGGCATATTTAAATATTCAACACCCAGTTTTTCTCGTGAGGCTGGTGGTTGAGTGCAACCTCTACAGCCTTTGTAGTGACAACCTATACAAACCATTCTCTCGAGCAAATGAGAAACAAATTTGAGTAAGAGTGGATGGGGAAACAGGTTGGACTTTGGAAAGCACAACCCCCTCACTGGGTAGATAAGCAGTGTGATAGCCACAACCGGCATAGTTACAACCTTGAATAGTTTGAGAGCCCCCCAAAACAATCGAGGTACAAAGAAAGTTTCAAAAATCAAAGCAATAATTGAGATAATGATCCAAAATCCTTATCACTCGTGAGAATGATAGGTTTCACTCTAGGAATTCAAGGTACACTACACCTATCACCTCTCATCCCGAGGCAGTGGAATAAAATAGAACTAGGTTATCATCATACATTTATCCCATTCCTATCACCCCATCTAGAGGAATAACATTCAATATTAATTATAAAACAAATTAAACACATTTTTATACATACTCGTATTTGTTTTTCTAAGGAAAGAAATCATCATCCCTCTCGGCCCAAGGGAGAGAGTGAAGTTGTTGGTAGATACTAGCCCACAGGTATACTCATGCTCAAGGGTTCACAAGGCTCAAAGCCAATATAAAAATATTCATAGGCACAAATGTAACAGCCCTTTTTTTTCATAAACAGCGTGTTTATGTAAACACAAGTGTGTAAATTATAGATATATACGAATATATGTGGAAATAAGCATTGAAAATCATTGAAGATAGATTAGGCAGCCTGAGTGGAGGACAATTCCATACCATCCCCTCTCCTCATGGAACATGGAGAGAAAGGAGGAAGGCTATGAGCCAAAAGGTTGGTGTGAAGGAAAAGAGATATCAGACTTCGGTCTTTAGGCAATTGTGTAGAGCAGGAAAGCAATTGGCATAAAATCTTACTGCATAGAGATCATGTAGAGAGCTAAATCCTGCACAACAAGGGATTTTTGGGTGAAGACACTAGAGGGAGCTTTGTTCGAAGTGACTAGTGTGGAGTCCAAAAGGAGTGAATATGGGCATGAATTGAACCATGTGTTCTGAAAATTGAGATAGTGTTTCTTGTGACTATATTGAGGCCACTAGATGGTGTGTCTAACCTTGATTGATCAATGAGGAGCTCAGTGGAAAACTATGTCATTGTTGTGCTTGCATTGATGTTGTTAAATCACCTGGTGCTTGTTTCTCACCTATTAAACCATTGGGACATTGCAATTTGGGTCATTGTGGTGCTTGCCTTAGGGCTATGAAGCTACCTGGATAATGGATTATAGACCCTTGTGGTGCTTTCCATGAAATGGCAAGTAAAAAAACCATAAAAAGAAGTTGATTTCATCTCCTAGAACTATCAGCATAACTCATTTGATCTTGGGTGAATCCTTTTCTTTTAACTAGAGAGTTATTCATTCATTGAGGTGCTTTCTGTGAGGTTGTGAGATGACATTGACAGTGGATTCCTTCTCCTAGTTATGTAATTAAGCTTTGGGTATGAATTTCCCTGAATAAGCATCCCCTCACACTTTGGATCTAGCTCAGGATTGGCCAATTATAAGAAAAATTGTAGTGTGGTTGGCTTATGATTCGGTGGAGAGTTGAAATCCATCCTTGAGTTGTCAGTCATTTTTAAACACACAAACAAGTGTACATTACTTATGTGTATTGTCTTATGGATTGTGGTGAATTCTATTACGATGTTAATAATGTTGTATATTGTGTATTCTAAATACAGATGATTTCTCTAATAGTGAAGCTTGCTGATATAACCATGATTGGAATGATGTCCCGTAATTCATGGCTAGGTGTTTGCCCAAGTAAGATATCTATTAATATGATTATGAAGATTGTGTAGTTATGGGGTATGGTTATGCTGATGTACTTTGATAGTATGTAAATTAATGCTTAGTTCTAAATACTTCATTTTGGTTATTGTTTAAACTTAGAGGATGATACCTCAGGCTTTGGGGCCATAGTTCCCAAGGGTAGACTTGTGATAAGATTGTGTTTAGTTGGGCACAAGCAAGGAAATAATCTTCTCTCTACAAACAATACCTTGAGATACATGTGCAAGAATAGTAACTAAAGAAAATAAGCCATAAGAAAGGACAACCAAGTGGTTCTAAATAGAAAAACCATTGAGATGATTCCAAGGAAGAGAATAAGAAATGGAAAAGAAAAATGAAGAAGATGGGAAAAACTACACTTTAGTGCAAGGATCCAAACAACCACAACAACCATTGCAATACCAATGGTCGCACTAAAGATAAGCATTGGAAACTACATAAAGAGTTCAATCCAAAGAATCATAAGAAGTATACCAAGAATCAGAACCTACTTTACAGACAATGACCCAAAAGAACTTCACTTTGTGGGTCATGTATCATCATATTGCCAAAAACAAATGGGACTTAGCAAATGTGTATTGACCATAGTGCTTTAGATGAGATCACACTTAAGAACTAATACCCTCTACCCAAGATTGATGGTTTGTTATATAAATTGCAACCTTCCAAGTAATTCATCAAGTTGGATCTCAAATCAAGATATCACTAGGTATGAATTAAATAAGTAGACACCTAGAAGATTACATTCAAGGCAACGAAAGGTTATATGAATGGTTATTTATGCCCTTTAGTTTAAGTGATTCTCTAACTAGATTTATGCAATTGACAAATGATGTATTACATCCCTATTTATATTCACTTTTAGTAGTGTATTTGGATGAGATATGGGTTTGTATATCTACCTTGGAGGAGCACATCTCACATTTCATGTAAGTGTAAGAGACTCTAAAAAGTCATCAATTGTTAGCAAATCTTAAGAAATGTGAATTTTTTTAGTCGTCATTGGTGTATTTCGGGTATGTGATTAGTGCAAGTGAGCAGGTGCTCAAAATTATGTCCAAAAATCAAAATTGTTAGAATGGTGTGGAACCTGAACAATCGCGTAGTTCTCTTCATCCTAAATCTGGCACAACTCATTTTGCGCAAAACGGACACTCTATGCTCCCAGAAACACGATCTGTTCACTTTGTCAAACATGTAAAAAAAATATATGGCAGAGGAAATGACATGGTAAAGTCTTTAGTGAATGGGAAAGCGCTAAGTGGCAGGCTTCCATTGGCCCCACATTTTGCAGATTGCAGAAGGAAGAGGTATGTGATTAAGGAAATCAGCCCCCAGCACTACCGGGTTGTGATTTGTGGTATTGCAATCGCAGATCGGAGATGGGTCGGCAATAAAGAATCGGTCCCAGAGCGAAGCCAGAGTACGCGATAAATCACAATCGCACATCACATGGATCAAGTGCGTTTACATAATTGGCCCCGGCGGAGTCAGGTTACGATTGCGATATCGCAATCGCATATCGCACAGCAGAGCGGCCCATTGTTGAGAATCACCCCTGCTCCAACTGATTGTGATTTGTGATGGAACTATCGGCGCTGATAGTTTATGGCCACCATGTTTCCTCCTAATGGTCAAATAAAAATTTGGTTGGAAAGATAGGTCGGAGGCTAGGGTCAAACCTGTGATCTCCCATACAATAGTGCCAAGGTTTATCGTTGGGTCCACAGCATGTGACTTAACAAACTATGGTCGCATATTATATTTTAAATTATGTTGACCGTTAGGTTGGGGGGAGACTGTCAGCATAACCATTGGTTGCCCTCCCATGTGAACACCTCATTCGTATCCTGAAGCAGTTATGTTTCCACCATGGTAACTACACCACCATCCGCTATTCCAAACACCCATGTGACCGCCTTATCTACGGGCCATGAAATTTTTTTTATAATCGTCGGTGGGGTTATGGGCAGAATTAGTTGTCATACAATTTTACCCACCACGCAGTGAAATTTTTGCTTAGTTAGCGCTTTTTGGGGCGAAATTGGAGGATCATGCCGGATTTGGAGCAATTCCTGGAGCGAATAGTGGGTTAACTAGGAGAAGTCATAACTTTTTCAGTTTTTGACCAAATTGGATGCCAAAAGAAGCTAGATAGCCAATTTTGGACATTTTGGACTCATTGGAGTAGGTTTCAAAATCATTTGAGCATTGTAAACACACATTTGTACACTTTTAAGCATAATAAAGAGGCCCAAGCCATTGGAAGCTGGACCAAGGAGACATAGCCCGGGAGGGGTGGACTCCTTTATAATGTTCCTATTGTAATGTGTTTCTGATGATGTTTTGTACATGTTTATGTTGTTGTTTAGTCTCTTTTTTATGTTAAATTGCTCATAAAATTAACATAAAGACTTATCATTTCACTTGCACAAATTCATGAATCCTTAAGCACAATGAAAGCATTTTGTTTCTAATCTGAGGTGGATCTTAGCACAGCAATCTGACATTCTAAATCAGATCATTTTTGGTATTATATCTCTAGGTTTTCTTTGTGAAAGAAGGATTTAACTTTTTGAAATTTTATGTCATGCTTACAAGGTTAAAACTCAAAATAGGAGAAGGGAAGTTGGTTGGAAGCCTTGAAGTTGGGTCAAGGGGAAGGAGAGTAAGGTTGCCACAATCTCCAACACCAGTTCATCCTCGAGTTGCAGTTGAGACTCCAGAGATCATGTCTCATGAAGGAGAACCTACAAACATGACAGAAGATGATAAGACCTTCATAAAGGCTTTCTTTGACATGACAGACATGGTGAAGGTCCTCTATGAAGAGAGGAATACTAGGTTGTAAGGGGAAAGTTCCAAACCTCCCAAAGGAGAAGGCTCTTCAAGAGGAGGTAATGGAAACGCAGGTAATGGAAATGGAGACAAACCTCCACCCTCTCCACCATCTTCTTCATCTTCTTCTTCACAAGCATCTTCACCCTCTTCCACTAACACAACCCTTACTCATACTTATCATCATACTTCAAAAGGAACTGGTAAATCATATTTTTTAAAACTTGATGTTATATTTGAGTTGCCCATGTATAATGGTGAAGTGAAAGTAGAGAAGCTTGATAATTGGATTCGTTAGTTGGAGGTCTATTGCAGGATTCAAAATCTTCAAGAGGATGGCATAAAGATTCAGTTGGATTCCTTGAGAATGGAGAGGGAAATATTGGTATGGTGGGAATCAAAGACCTGAGAGGAGATTAAAAACACAATAAGATCTCAATTTCTTAGAATGTTTTCATTGCTGCAATCAAAATATAATTCTACGCTTTAGGTTATATGCAGAAAGTCATCATGAATTAGCAGAACTTTAGACAGCTTAAAGGTCAAAATCTGCAAGATTACACCCAAGAATTCAAAAAAGGTCTTTCATGTTAGGTGTAGATATGCAATCACAAGACACATTACTGAAGTACATAGGGGGTTTACACAGTTACCTTAGGCATACTATCTTAATATTTAATCCCAATAATCTAGATGATGTGTGTGTGCAAGCCACTCATCTTGAGGCAAGAGGGGAAAACACCCCAGAAGAAGGTAGTAAAAATCCATTTAAGGGTAAAGAGAAAGAAAAGGGCTTCAAGGGAAAGAAAACTGCATCCATTAAAAAGGAAGGAGAGAAAATAATATGTAAACATTGTTCTAAGGAGGATCACGATGAAGCTCATTGTTGGAAGCTTCATCCCGAAATGAAACCAAAGAAATTCAACAACAAAGGAAAAGAAAAGATAGTTGCCTTCATTCAAGAGGATTTGGGATCCAATTCAGGTGATGAAACTAAAATTACAGCCATGGGTATAAAATGAAAAGAATCCATTGCTAACACTAGTATATCAAATTGTCACACTAGTAATCCAAATCAAGAAACAAGGATTGAATTATTTCATGTGAGGGAATCTCAAAACATACAAAAATCGACACACTTTTTGATAGTGGGTCTCAAGCTAATTTGATATCTGATGACTTAGTCAAAAAAATTAATCTTGAAACCATTTTACATCCCAAGCCATATCCATTGGGTTGGATATGCCAGGACACAAACTTACAGGTTACAAGAAAATGTATTCTTTAGTTTACAATCACAGCAAACTTCATTGACGAAGTTGAATTAGATGTTGTATTGCTTGATATATTAGGAATTGTTTTGGGTAGTCCTTACCTTTTTGATAGAAAATAAATCTTATATCATCATGAAAACAAATACCACTTGTTCAAGGATGGTGTGGAGTATATTGTGAGAGCTCATCGCAAGAAACTAAATTTTTCATTAGTTGGTGCTGGGAAAATGAAAAGGTTAGTGACTTCAAGCAAGAATTTAGTGCTTCTTATGATCAAACCCAATGTTGATATTGATTATGAATTTTTTGATGGTTGTACTTCAAAATTGAAAACTGATTTGGTTGATGTAGTTAACCATGATGATGAGGTGTTTCAGAAAGTAAAAGGATTTCCTCCCAAGAGGAGAATCCAACATGAAATACCATTGCAACAAAAGTGTCTTCTTCCTAACATTGACATGCACATGATGTTAAGAAGGGAAAGTGCAGATATAACAAAATAAATCCAAGGATTGTTGAACAAAAGGATCATTCGACCTTCTCCTTTACCATGTGGTGCACCTCTTGTTTTGATGTCGAAGAAGAATAGTAAGCATTTCATTGAGTGGGATTTAAGAAGTGGTTTACATCAAAGTAGATTTGTTGAAAGAGACGTATGGAAGACGACATTAGAAACCAAGCAAGGTTTGTTTGAATGGCTTCTTATGTTTTTTTGTCTTTTCCATGCTCCTACTACTTTCATGCATATGAAGAAAGATGTATTGAAGCAATTTCTAGACATGATAGTCTACTTGGATGACATTTTCATTTTCAGAAAATTTCATTATTAACATGTCATGTGTGAGAAAAAAATACTTGATGTCATATTTCAACAACATTTGTTTTTGAAGATGTCAAAGTATACGATAAAACTTCTTTGATGTACTTGGGCCATCATATTGGAGAATATGAGCTGAAGTTAGACTTCTCCAAGATTGATTCCATTATGGATTGGTTAATGCTCAAGATAGTCATTTGGATAAGAGGTATTTTGGAAGCAGCCCAATGTTGGAGGAAATATTTTGTTATTTTTTCTTATATTGTAGCTCATTTCCATTCTTTAGCAGTTGTGCAAAAGGTATTCATGTGGGGAGGCAAACAACAAGAGGAATTTGATGCTTTAAGACAAAATATCAATTCAACCTTTATACTTGTTCTTATAAACTTGAAAAAGTTATTTGAGTTTTAGGTTGGAGTATGTGACTATGCCATGGGCGTAGTTGTTTATGCAATATGGTAAGCCCATTTCATTTCATTCAGAATTTTCAATGGTGTGGTGTTTAAGTTACTGCAACAAGGGAAATTTCATTGGATGGGTTTTCTTCTACTATTCCACTTGGCCAAAAGGTATAAGAAAGGTATAAGTGACAAGTTTGTTGATGTACTTTCTAGGCCTATAGTTTGTGTAATTACTATCCTCAAGCATAATTTTGTTTTACATGAAAGTTATGTTCAAAAAAATACGTACTTTCAAGATGTATATTCAATCTTGAGTCAAAAGAATCAAGTAGAGGAATTTGATTACCATTTGCATCATAATGTATTGTATCATCTTGGTAAGAAGGGTGTTGTTACTAATAGTAACATGGAAAAATCCAAATGGATAGAGGTTGGAAAGGTGAGGGAATTGTACCCTTACATGTTGGACAACTGAAAGTGATCTTTTGGAGTCCAAAAGGCTTCCAATAGGGAGGAGTAATCAGGTGCACAAAATTATGTTCAAAAATCAAAATTGTCAGAATGGTGTGGGACCTGAATGACTGCATAGCTCTCATCATCCTGAATCTAGCGCAACTCATTTTGTGCAAAACGGACACAATATGCTCCCAGAAATGTGATTTGTTCACTTTGTCAAACATGTAAAAAAAAATATGGCAAAGGAAATGACATGGCAGATTCTTCAGCGAATGGGAAAGTGCCAAGTGGCAAGCTTCCATTGGCTCCGCATTTCAAAAATCACAGAAGGAAGAGGTCTATGATTAAGGAAATCAACACCCAGCACTACCGGGTTGCAATTTGCAATATCGCAATCGCAGATCGCAAGCAGGTCGACAATAAAGAATCGGCCCGAGAGTGAAGCTGGAGTGTGATGTGATAAATCACAATCATACATTGCATGGATCAAGTGCATTTACAGAATCGGCCCTGGTAGAGTCAGGTTTCCATTGTGATATTGCAATCAAATATCGCACATCGCAGCAGCCCATTATGGATAATCACCCCTACTCCGATCGATTGCGATATCACAATCGCATATCGCACAACACAGTGGCCCATTATGGAGAATCACCCCTGCTCTGGCCGATTTCGCTTTGCGATGGAACTATCGGTGTCGATATTTTATTGCCGCCATATGTCCTCCTAATTATCGGCTAAAAATTTGGTTGGCAAGACAGATCGGAGCTAAGGTCGAACTCGTGACCTCCCATACAATAACACCAAGGTTTATTTTTGAGCTCACAGCATGTGACTTAACAAACTATGGTCGTGGATTATATTTTGAATTATTTTGACCATCGAGTTGGGGGGAGACCACCAGCATAACCATCGGCAAACCTCCCATGTGAACACCTTGTTCGCAGCCCACAACGATTATGCTTTTTCCATGGTAACTACACTGCCAATCCAAACACCCATGTGACCACCTTATTTGCAAGTCGCGACATTTTTTTATAACCTTCGGCGGGGTTATGGGCAGAATTAACCGTCCTACAATTTTTCCTACCGCGCAGCAAAATATTCGCCCAGTTAGCTCTTTTTGGGGCGAAATTGGAGGATCATGCCGGATTTGAAGCAATTCATGGAGCGAACAATGGGCGGACTAGGAGAGGTCATAACTTCTTCAGATTTCAACCAAATTGGATGCAAAAAGAGGCTAGATAGCCATTTTTGGACATTCTGGATTCATTAGACCAAGTTTTAGAAGCATATGAGCATTGTAAACACATATTTTTACACTTTTGAGCATAATAGAGAGGCCCAAACCATCATAAGTTGGACCAAGGAGAAGTAGCCCGGGAGGGGTGAACTCCTTTATCATGTTCTTATTGTAATGTGTTTTTGATGATGTTCTATACATGTTTTTGTTTTTGTTCAATCTCTTATTTATGTTAAATTTCTCGTAAAATTAACATTAAAACTCATCATTTTACTTGCAAAAATTTATGAATCCTTAAGCACAATGAAAGCATTTTGTTTCTAATCTTTGGAGGATCTTATCACAGCAATCTAATATTCTAAATCAGATTAACAAGGAACTCAATATAGATCCCACAAAGATGGAAGTTTTCATGAAGTGGGTAGTTCCTACTAATTTCACTAAAATTAGGTGTTTTATTGGGTTAGTGGAGTACCTATTGTAGTTCATAGCATCCTTTTCAGCAATTGTTGCACCACTCCACACCATAATAACTAGTGGTAATTTTTTCAATGGGTAAATAATTAGTAGAAATATTTCAACAATATAAAATGAAATATCATTCAAGCACCAATTCTCACATTTCCTAACTTGTATAATCCTTTTGAATTGGAGATAGATGTAAGTGGGTATGCTCTAGAGGCAATTTTGATGCAAGGAGGTAAGCCAATATGCTATCATTTCAAGATGTTTAATGGGAAATTTTCGAACTTCCCTACATATGCTAAGAAACTCTATGGCTTGGTTCAATCTATTAAGAAGTGGAATTATTATTTGATGGGAAAGGAAACCATTGTCTACCATGATCACTGGCCATTGCAGTATTTGTAGGCCCAAAGTAAGATGTAACAAAATAGAAATTAAAAGTGGATGGTGTTTTTGCAAAATTTTCATCTAGTCATCAAATATAAGAAGGGTAGCACTAACAAGCTTGTATATACGCTTACAAGGCCACCCATATCCAAGGTCATACCTCTAGGAACTCTTCTACACATGAATCTTTTTACCTATTACGCATGCATATCCTTTTACCTTGTATGTTGGGCATGATTTTTTATATCTCCATTTAACTACAAATCTATACAGGTATACATATCAACTTGTATACATGTGCAAGTCTTGGGGATTTTACCTCGATACCCTAATCCAAGACCCTAGCCTAAGCTATTGTAGGTGTGCTACTAGAGAAAAGAAAAATGTTGAATATATTTTATTAAGTGTTTATGTTATGGGTTGTTATTTACTCAGAGGAAGTGACATGTAATTGATATGGTGTGTATAGGCTCAAGACCCAATCCTAATTCAATCCATATGGAAATGAAATTTTCTTTTGCTTTTCTGTTTGATGAAAGCTAGTTACATAAGGGAAGATAGTCATTTTCCTTTTCAAAATAAAGAAACAAAATCACACACTCAATTTAACTCTTGAAATTCACTAAATTGACAACAGAAAACTGATCCAAAAAACCAAGCAAGAACACCAAGCACTCAATATCTCAAACTTGGATTTGTAGACAAAAAGATAACCAAAATTTATTTATCACACACAAACAAACAAAAAGAGCAAGTGAAAAGAAAGTCGTATATTTGTAGTTCAATGGAGATAGCAAAAATCATGCTTATTTACCTTTTTTCATACATGTACTTATATTTATGTGCACATGCATACATATCCTATATTTACGCACATGATCCTTTTACCTTGTGCATTTTCTACCAACGTGCAGGAGCGTCTTTAAGAGTAATTCCTATCTAGAAAAACTTGAGATGGTCTAGCACTTGTATTTCAAACTCGTTAACAAAAGTAACAATGTTTGTCAACTTGTTTAATTGAGTATGTTCACATACTTCCATGCGAGTCTATCGCACAAACCCCGTAATATGGGCACATCTTCTAATGGAAACCTCATAGAGGCATTGTTATTGATTCTCCATCACCTCGTCTGAGTCTAATGAACATGAGTTAATTCTTTGCCAACTCAATGTATAATATGTAGTCTAGTTAACATAATCATCGCGTTGAGCTATTAAGTTATAGATATTGTCGAGGTAAACTACATCGAGGTCATTGATCACCAGCTCGACATAGCAATCCCTCGCCTTACGATCCAATGGTGTGATGACCCATATATATCCATCTTCAATAATCATGTGTATCTTCTTCAAGTTAATAATAGCTTAGTTATGAAATTCCCAATTAATACCAAGTAAGTTCAAGTAAGGGTTTGTATCATCCACAATTTCAATAACTTCAAAATTCGTGAAACTCTTTACTTCATTAGTATTCACTACCACATTTGTTAAATGTATGATTGGGAATATCTAATATTGATTAGGAAGGGAAATAGAATCAGCAATCGTAGAATCTTAGGCTTTCCCATCAACTCTCGAGTGTTTTCAGTAAGATATTGACATCAAAACCAATTCTAGTATAGTATTATCCATATCATAATCAGTTTTCTAGGCATTGAACCTAAATTCCTTGTTGATGTGCCTTCTACACAACACTTTATTTACCATCTTTGGGGGTACCTGTGCAAAATTAGCTTCCCTTTCCTATGCATCATGTTTAGTAGTTTCTTGCATGCAACGATCAATCATCCTATGCAATCTCTCTATAGCCTATTCATTTCTCATCAAATTTAAACAACTCCTCAAGAAATTTTGGATGGTGCTTACCTCCCCTAATGTCACCTCAATTGGACGTTTTTCATAGATCAATGGGGCATCATATAATAGTTGCCCCTATGGATACCTCACCAAGCTCCATGTACCCCACTCTGTTATTAGGAAGTCCCTCCTCACTTCCTTATAAATTTTTATTTCCTTGACAAGATTGAACCTCGGAAGAGTTTATGAGCTTTATGCACCCATTGATGAGGATACTCTAGTGGGCTTACTACATCAATGCTTATTTTGGTCATTGTGCACACTTGCAGGTGGTCTTAGCAGGCTTCCACTATAACCATCTACACATTTGTTCAGTGTTACTCCTATCGTTTTGGTAGTAACTACGAGAAATATTGTGTGGTGTGGTCAAGCTTCTTACAATATGGAAAATTCATACATTCCCTTACCAAATGTCTTGGTTGACCATAATTATAGTAAATTACCAACCCTATTCCTCATCTATATCCTCCTTTCCTTCTTGCAAGTAGGCCATGTCCTCTCCCTATAGGTCCCTATCCTTGAGTTGGTGTGGGATAATCTCACCCTTGATATTGTTGTGTAGACCCATCACATCCCCTGCCTCCTATACATGGTAAGCATCATAGGTTCACTCATACATCAACCCTAATTCATATCAGGAGTGAATGTCATGCTCAACTAATTCACAAAAATCACAAAACAGAGTCCTTGTTGAGCTCTAGTACTTTTGTGCCATGGGGAAATTTGTTGGTAGGTGACCCCACACTCTATAAATCTCACATCATAGCCCCCTTGCCTTAATTTAATGGGTTCACTTCTCTTGTATCCACATATTCTGTTATAGTTGGGAACATGTTGTGATGGTGTCCCTCCCTCCTACAGATTTTCCACCATACCTCCTCACATTTCTCCTTGCTCTTTGTAAGGTCCCGCAATTATAATGTTAAGGTAGCCAACTTCAAATATACTTGCACCATTCTTGTGCTTCTCTCCCCACCTATCAGTGTAGCCTCCATGTGTATAGTGATCCCCAATGTCTTGATGATCCAGGTGGATGTTGGTGGCCACCCACCTATCCCATTTAGACCCCCACAACTGTCTCTTTCAGTTTTTCAGTTTTCGTAATTGTAGCACAATTTACTATTTTTAGTATTCTTTCGGGTCTTAAACTTCCAGAGTCGTTTTGAGGCCTTAAACGAAGTTTTTTGGGCAATTTGGGAGCAACATGGGTCCATGGACTGATGTTGCTCTTCCCAAAGTTATAGTCCTCAGATAGATCTTTCTAACGAGCTATTATATGCGTCAAAGGGAGATCGAGTGCCAAAGTTACGACCCCGAGAAATTGATGTACCAATTTACCCAAACGAGGCCCACAATTTGGTGTTTCATCTTCTAGGGTTAGTTTTTGGGATGTTAATGGTTTTCCATTGTTTCTCAACAATAAATAGGCCTTCGAGCCTCATTGTAACACAATTTAGAGGCATGTAGCTACCACATCTCTTCTCAGAGATAAGCTACCATCGCCCTAGCTAGTTTATGTCCATTTCTATTTGTAAGCATATTTCATTATTTTACAGTAATGAAATGAAGTATTATTTCCACTGCATATCTGTCTTTATGTTTATCTCTATATTTTATTGTGTTCCTATTTAAATTAGGATCACTCGAGTTGCGAAGTCACTTTTTTCTGTTAGTGAAATGCAAATATGAAACGCAACTCTGTTATAAACCACTCTCAATGTTGTGCCTTGGTGATTTGGAATGTTATGTTGTCCATCAAAATTTTAAATCATTAGTCATATTCCAATACCAACTCACTACTACCCTACTTAATCTCCTTGATTTCAATTATACATTTGGAATCTGACTTGGATTTTGGGATTCTTTCAATAGTGCCTTTTTTATGTCTATCAAAGTGTGAGGTTGTCCCAAGGTCATGGTAGATTTATACTGCATATACCACATGAGTGCACAATCCCAAAAAGTAGTCTCCAGCTGATTTTTTTTCATCCCTTCATCTAGGATTTGTTTAACAATCCATACAGATTCACACACAAACCAATGTCATTTCGTGTCTTTAGTTCCAATCCCATGGAATATTGGTAGTCCCAACATAGAATCAATACCTGCCTTGGTTGGTCTCCTAGTGCCTACTTATTGATATTTCATGGTCCCTGTCATGAGTGAAATAATTGGAACTTTGTATCTCACTTGTGCTCCTTAAACTTGTCTTGTTCCTATACGTGCACCCCTTTCTCCTCCTTCATCCTTGCCTTCTTCTTCCCTAATACTATTTTCGTTGTCCAAGTGTTAACAATGTCCAAATATTGATAACCGATAAAAGTCACCAAACAATGAAGAATTTACCTCAAGTTCAGAAGGTGCACACAGGTTTGTTGGTTCAATCCAGGGGATGGCTATGGCTTGGATGATGAGGTGCAATAAATCCTCTACGTGGTGATATTATTCATCCTCATATGTTCCTTCTCCATTGACACTTGGATGACGCACTTCCCCCTCTTCTCTTCTGTCACAATGACGTTCTTCTGTATCTTGGGTGGAGGGCCCTCTCCATGAAACTACACTCCACTCTTGGTGTATGCACTCCTCCTACACACCACTCTCTACTCTCTCTTTCTCTTTATCTTTGAGGTGACATGAACGTCCCCTAATCTCTATGCTTTGATTATGCACTACACACCTCCTTGTTAGCCTTCCATCAAATATTGGATCTACAATAGTCCTCTTCCCTACATTTGGGACACAACATACCTAGTCCCACTGCTCAAAATTCCAAATATGCTACTCGTCTCGCCCACCCTTGGCAATGATAGGAAAGCCTCCTCTACCTTTATACTAGCCATGTCAGTGGCATTTCTTCACCTTTTGGGATATCTATGTCCCTTCTACAATTCATCCTCTAGCGTTGAATCAGCTACATCCCCCAACATTGGTCTCTTTCTTAGCATCCTTCCCTTCTTATCCTTTAATTCCTACACTCACTTACTATGGACTTCTATGTACCTTCGCTACTCTTTGCACCCCTTTTCCTTTATTTTCATCAAGCCATCCCTTATTCATCCCCTTGGTTCCCTGCATCTCATAGGGATTTAGCTACTCATAGTCTCTAATTCTAGTGACATTATTCCCTTGTAAGACAACAACATTTTAATCCAAGTCGATAGTGTCCTTAGATATTTTTACACAATTCCCTAAATAAGTCTCGCTTGGTTGTAATAAATGATTGTGTGGATTCTACTGCAAGCTCTATTATATACCCTTATAACATGTTAGTTAACCATAAATAAACTTCTCTAGAAATAGAATTACATGCAATATCCACTCTTAGCTCAGACATTTAACGGTAAGGTTCTAGTTGGGGTCTTAGTCCTCATCGTTCTGCTTGGTGTTTAAGCCACTCCCAGAAGATGATGGGGAACATGTGAAGAAGATCTTATGGAATGTCATACATTTTATCACTGCAACCAAGATTTTGGAGTAATATGCAGGTCCTTGGTTTCCTCTACCATTAACTCGTATAGTTTCTAGTCGAACCATTATTCAATCTCTTCTTGGGTTAGCCTCCACATCCCCTTTTTTACCACAGGCCTTTAGGTCTTGTCAATGAAACCATTTGTTGGTGCTTATGAGGGAAATGACTTAGGGTTCAGAAGTTTTCCAACAAAACCCCCATGGATATCGGAATTATCAATTTCTACAAGCAAGCAAGGCATCACCCAAAGTATGTAATGGGCTTGAAAAACCTTTGAAGGTTATGCAAGCATACAAGGGAGTAAGAGGTAGTTCTAGCTCACAAGGACTCGACCCAGGCTATCGCAGTTATTACATGTCGTAGAAAATCCCATTATACGAACATACATTCCCAACCCTTGTTGTGTACATTACAATGTTTCAGAAGTTATATCTAGCATTGGTCGCACTTGACACGGTTTAATCAGAAAACTTATTTCCCAATAGCCCTCCATATTGTATGTGTAATACTAACTTTGATATTAAATAATAGAAAACAAGGTTCATTCCTTATACAATGACATAGTTATTTAAAGTGGATAAAGTAATTACATAGACAAACATAGAAACTTTGTGGAGACACAGAGTACATTTGTTATGAAACCAGCTCACAAAAAGATAGAAAATATAGATCAACGCCTTAGAATTTAGCCTCTTCGAGGGGCAACCTCCTTTACATTACACAAATGAACAATTCTTGGATCATTCAAATGACAAAACCTCCTTTCTATATAGGAGTCTAAGGGGTCACAATATAACCAAGCCGACCTAACAATAATAATATAAAGGCACAAAAATAATATTAGAGGGATTCTATGGGGCACAATAATAACAATATGGGGACAATAGGGGCACAACAATAAAAATAAGGGATACAACGATAATAGTAATGGGGGAATCACTAGTATTATAGAGACCTAACATGCCCCTCTCCTTCAAAAAAGTATTGTCCTCAACACTTGAGCAGTTCTTGTTATAGACATATTTGAGCACTAAAACCCCAATCATATATGTCCACAAACCAATGGCTTCTGAGTCCCTAAAAGTGTTGTTTCACACCCTAAAGGAACAAGGTTAGTTGATTACATCATCTCCCAGAAGTTCTCCACAAGTGCTAAGGGTGCGATGCATCTCACCTGCCACATGCAAAAAGTGCAATGCATATTGAAGATCCCTTCTGTAGGGTGCGACGGGTGAGAGTAGACAAATGGCAGAGACAGTTTGCAAGGTGGATGATCATGGAATCTTCCAGAAAATTCTCTTGTGACACTTGCCTCTCTGAATTCGCCCAGGGATGAGTAAGATATCATGAATCTCCAAGTGGAACCAAGAACTATCAGAGAGAGGACACTAATCAAAATCCCAGAAGCTGACTCCCCCTGCAACATCTATATATGGATCCCTCATCCTAGAGATCCAGAGGCTGGAATTTTGCATCTTGTAAGGAAGTGTTGTTGGTTTCCTAGTGGAACATCATAGTGTTGGGTGATCTAAGATTTTCATGATTTGAAGAAGGGCTTTCATGCTGGGAGGATGATGTTGGGTCATATCAATGGGTTGTAATCCTCTCTTCTACTCTTTCTATTAATCAAGCTATTCAAGTTTTCCTCCACATTCTTGTATGTTTGATGATATATGCATTTGTGTGATCAATATATATCTAGTCCTATATTGTTTATGATTGTAGATCCCAATACTTTGAAGGTATTATGTTGCTTTGACTTTACAAGTACTCTTTGAAGCGGGGTAAGCAAGGAAGGAGCGCAAAGATCTATCAGAGGGGAGAAGGAACAAGCAAGGAACCAAGTGAAAGATCGAGGTTGGTATTCTTTGCTCCTCCCTTATCTACTTCTCATAAAGGAAAATGAAAGTAACGTTAGTTTGTTTGTTTCTAAGATAGCTACCCATCTTAGTGGGACTAGCAGCTCTGCATGGACACTAGATTTCCCAATAACAAAATGGCAGCTCCACTAGGGAGTGATTAGCTTGTTTGCTTTTCTATATTTATTTGCTTTATAAACTACAGACGGAGCCTAAAGTTAAGCCAGCTATCCTTCGAACTGCATTTTGCATGCAAGTGCAAAGTAGATCAATGCTACTTCAGTCTATCTTTGAGTTTCATTTATAAACTGAACAATTGATTTGCAAACATCCTAATTGCCTTGGTGGTGGCTCAAGTAGCCTCATTAGGTCAGCCCCTATGATTTTCATTTACTAACTATAATTAGCTTAGCCTAAATCCCTGAACTAAGCTGCAAACTGTGACCAGAAACCAAGTTGAAGTCTCGTCCCTGGACCATTGCACCTTCTCCTCTTGACAAATCTGGATGCATCGCACCTCCCATGTGCAGTAGGTGAGATGCATCCTTGCTTCCCTGTGTTACAAGTGTGATGATCAGATACCTCCAGATTTTGGTTTTTGTTCACTCTCTTCAGCTTTATTCAGGATTTTTGTTGTCTGTGATCAGTATACCACTATGGAAACTCCCTTCCTTTGCATTATTTAGCCTCCATTGTACAAAGAATTGTGAATGTTTTTATGTATTGTTCGCCATTTACAATTCTCCTTTACAAAGAAGTAGCTTAGTCGAACTGTCGTCTTTTGATTTGGAAGTGTCACAAGTGTAATTTTCAGCCAAAGAAAAGAATTCTACTATTCTTGATGGTCGATTACACTGTTACTCTTGTATTTGATTTGAATTAATAATTTTTCAAGTGTCAAAAGCAGTTTTCTATTCAAAATCGTAAAGTGTCATCATTATCTTCCTTTCGTCTTTTGAAAAGAAAATTGTTAGTACTGTTTCTTTGAAAAGATAATTCAGATTTGTACTTAGCATTCTTTTTGTCATTCACACATTAAGAAAAAAAAAAAAAAAAATACATGCATGTGCATTTGCATTTAGACTGCTTGTTGATTTTGATTTAGGATAGTGCATCTAGTGTGTGCTCTCTGCTTTATGTTGAAATAATCCTGCTTCTCTTTCCTTAGTAGCTAGGATTTTCATGGCACAAAGAAGAATAAACTATTGTTTATCATTTCAGATTGCATTTTAGGAATTGTATATCTACATCACGTGGTGAACCTTAAAGGTAAACTTCTTAAGAAAGATCAATTGTAAAATAAATTCAATGAACATAAAAATGCTTTGGAACCTAATGCACAACATTTAGAATTCTAGGCTAGAGATGTATTCCGGCATCGTAAAGCTTGGTAACTATTTCTTTCATCGCAGGTTGGGTGATTCATCCTCTTTGAGACGACAAGTGCCAGTATGGACTTGTGCTCCCACGTACCGTCAAGTATATATTGGGAGACCACAATAGGCTATATCCTTTATCCTTAGGAAGCCATGTCTACCACCCTATCGATCGTAATGCACTGAACACAGTGTTTGGGAAGATTGACTGTCGTACCATAAAAAGTATTCTACAGTTTTACGATTGGTTTGGTAATCCCTCTGTCTAGATTTCTAGAGTAGTCCCTTTTGTTCCTTTTCAGACTCCTTAAAGGAAAAGGTCCATCTGAGCACTTGTCGCTTTAGGCTCATTAAAAATTGAAGGCGACTAGAGTCATCTTTAGCTTTTTCTCGACTCTTAAAAATTGAAAAAGCAAGTTGTTTCAAAGCGTCTAAAAATCATTTAATTCGAAATCACTTTCTCCCCTATTTTGAGTTGATCGCGTAATCCGCAATCGTGGAAGAAATTCAATCGAAACCCCGTCGTTCACGGAGATTAACGAGTCAACTGTCTTTGACTCCAGAAATGAAACTATTCTGGACAAAGCGAACTCATTTAACCAGATCAAAGTCCCCTGGTTTTCCTAGAACTTGTGTTCCAACATCCTCAGGTACTCCGGTTACTCCAACCATTTCTAGTATCCATGCCTTTACAGAAGAAGTTTCGTGGCCACAAGAGGACATTACAACTGATCCTAGTGTAACGGTAAACACTTCTATTCCTAAACCGGCTCCATCCACAGCTGATTTGGAAGGTGTTACCCATCCAACATCTGTCGCTGCATAGTCTATACCTTCTTCGACACCAGAAATATTTTACGGACCTGACAGTCTACCTCTCCCACCTGGATTGATTGTTGTAGAAGAGATTGTGGAGGATCCTCCATCCAGTACTCCATTGCATTTTGGAGCCGGGATCACCCTATATCCTTCTTCATCAGAAGTTAGTCTCCCTTCATCGCAAGTTCCTGTAGAATCGCTAGGAAATCCTTTGGATAGACTAGATATGTCTAAACGACCATTGAAATCGAGGACTGTGTCATCTGATGTAGCAACACCAGAACCTCCTGCTGTTACTCCAACGATGTTCATCAGTGTATCATCTGTCCCAACTAGCTCTCAACCGCTAGATGGAGTCCACCCAGGGACTGTTTCGACAGTATGGTCTGTTCCCGTTTGTTCGTCCAGAATAATATCTGGAATCTCTTATCTTGAGTCTCAGCAAATTGATCCTTCACAGTAGTATCAATTTGGGCAACCCAGTCCCCAAAGGAAAATCATTCCTTTGAGCACTGGATTTCCACCATATGGGGGGCAGTATGCCCTTTCATTGTTCCCTCTGGGAGAATGACCATATGAGAGTTCACAACAGAATTCGGGTCATGCTGGAATTACGTCAAGTGGTTGGGTGCCAATACTGCCTCAACAACCAATAATTGTATACTCAATGTAACGAAGTCTACCTGTGTCAAACATCCCCACTACATCAGCTATTATGACAGTGTCGCAAGTACAAGCGTTGCCTGTTGTATGCCAACCTCGAGTTTCTCAGGTCGCAATACAACAGCCTCTTGTCTCCATGATGCAACCATAATCACCAATTAGTGGATCCTTGACTGGAGTGACCCAGGCTCAAACAGGTACTATTACCCCTCATCTTGGTCAAATAGCCAGTATTGGACAAAAGCAAATGGCTTCACAACCATGGTTGGTACAATATCAACAACCACAATTCCAACAAGCTTACCGAGGATCTGAGCAACAAATCTTTGCGAGTAATGGGCGGCCATATATTCAAAACAGTCAACATCAATCATATGATAATGGCTATGCTCATCAACCTTACCAAAGTTATCAGCATCAAATACATTATGCTGGTATGCAAAAACCCATTGCTCAAGCAATCCCATCCTATCCTGGGTATGCTTCGCCGAACCTGAATCAACAGTTGCTCTTCGTGGTGACTTTAGAGTTACCGGATCTAAATCGACTAACAAACGATCCAATTGCTTATGCCCCTTGGTGGCCGGCGATTCCTCATAAACTTCCATCAGATATTCCTAAATTTAATGGAAATCCGAGTGAAGACCCATTGAATCATGTGATGACCTTTCATCTATGGTGTTCATCCAACACTCTAAATGATGATTCGATTAGGCTTCACCTTTTTCAGCAAACGTTAATTGGTCCGGCAGCAAAATGGTACATTGAATTGCTTAGAGCTTCATTCGATAACTTCAGCACCCTTGCCACAACCTTTTTAACCCATTTTCAGTTGCCAATAAGGTACGAAACAAGAACAAAGCTTCTTACCAATTTCAAACAAACGATATCCACTCACATATCTGATCATATTCATGAGTGGCGACGTCGTCGTAGAATGGTAAAAACATATGTTCCTAATCAGCTGTTAGCTGAATGGTTTATTAAGTCATTATTACCTTCTATCACAGAAGATGTGGCAAAGGGAGGGGTCGTCATTGAAGAGCAAGTCATTTATCGTGTGCAATATCTAGACTTGATCTATACTCAGTCTGGCACACTCTATGACAAAATCCCTGATGCTCCTAGAGTGAAGTTTTCCGTTCCTCCTCCTCCTAAATCAAACAAAGACTCTCATGCCGACAATGGTGTGATAGGTACGACAAGCACGAAAACCATAAAGGCTACATCAAAGAAAGCTCGTACGGTTTCTAGTCAAAATTCAAATGAAGAACTTCTCGCCTCAGAGGTAAACATCGTGTCGACTAACAAAGACAAAGAATCGAAGCAACCAGGAGGCAAGAAGAAAAAGAAAGGAAAAAAGAAGAAACAGGAGGAGTCGTCTCCTGAAAAATCTTCTGTGAACCCTTCTGGAGAAAGGAAACCAAGTCATCCATGCTTTATATGTGATGAGGATCATTGGACGAAAGGCTATCCACATAAAGCTGAGCTTAGGAAACTCTTAAAGAATTCAAAAACCTCAGCGGTATTGACTGATCTATTTCCAAACACTGGAACCAATCTGGTTTCTAGTGATAATGCTTCCCCATCCCAAGTGCTTATGTTGTCCATTTCAAAATAGCAAAAAGATGCTTTGATATCGACAAGGAACAAAGATTACAAAAATCCATAGTTGTCGAACAACAAGGCTACTGATCAACCTAGTAGTTCGACAACAACTTCGACCAAAGTTGTGCCACCCATCATTCATGAGCTAACAATAAAGCCTTCAAAGGGAGTAGTACACAAATCGACATTTAATCCCCGTGCCAGAGTAGCACTGAATTATAATATAGTGGAGGACCTAGCCCAATCATCATCCGCTATATCGACACTTGAGGTACTGCAAAATTGCCCCTCCTAGAAGTAGGCTCTATTATCAATGATAGGTGGGATTGACCCAGCGGATTCCAATCTTGTGACCTTTAATCATAAAGGATATGACACTCAGTTACCAGCTCAACTCTCTTTCCTTATTCAAGTGAAAGCCCTCAACAAAACTGTTCATCGAACAATTATTGATGAGGGGACATCTACATTATTATGTCAATGAGTTGCTGGAAAACTTTAGGCTCACCACCCTTGTTGTGATCGTCAACGACGTTAAAAGCATTTGATGGATGAACATACACTCCAGAAGGGATTTTAAGTAACTTGCAAATCGAACTGGGGGGAAAAATAGTAGAAATTGATGTTAAAGTTATCGATGGAAACCTCGATTACAACATCCTACTGGGAAGGTCCTAGATATATGTTATGGCTGCTGTTGTGTCGACATACTTCAGAAATATTGCATTTCCTTTCCAAGGAGGAATTACAATCATCGACCAACAAACATTTCTCCCCAACAGTTCACAAGTTACGGGAAGCATTCCGATGATCCACGGAAGCTCT